>BSBM01000315.1:1105000-1347500 GCA_027924585.1 Larix kaempferi
AGTAGAAATGCCTAAGTGACCTTAGTAAAATGCCCGCCATGTCTTGTGGTTGGTCACTTTAGACAAATTTTTCCAACACTTAGTCATTTTCAGGAAATTCTTCAAGGTTTATCATGAAACCCTGTTTTGGCAGGCTTATAACTTTCTTCTAAAAAAATATTAAGGCTAATTGAGACCATGACTAGATAGCCACTTTAACAAGCTATAGCCTGGTATGATGGTGCGGGCATTATCTTCAAACCATGAATTATGGTGGGCAGTCTCTTAGGGAAGTTTTGACTAATTTTCCCATATTTAGTCAATTTCCAAGTTTCACAAACTTGTCATAATTTTCCAAAATGTTGTTAGATTGCAACACTGCCTTGATGATGGCACTATAACACTATAATGTGTCTTTCCATCCTTATCACACGTTTCATAGCATCACTCATCATGCCATGTCATTACGTATATTCCCAATGCCAACCATCTGCTTTATCATCATTCCACCTCATCCATGGCTCTTGCCAACATAGACATATACATATGTCATCATAGGCAATGTCTCTCATCTTATTTGCCATCAATACCAACCAATGCCAACCTATATTACATCTATTTCCCCATTACAATTGAGGAAAAGGGGATCTATTGCCACGAATTACAAGGAAGGATTTACATAGGTCAATGACTTTACATAATCAAATACAATAAATGACATCCTGACGAAGGAATAAAACATCTCCGAATAAATTACAACAATAAAATACAATAGAATATTCTTCTAAGTTACAATATTTCAACAGGTGGTGGTGATGAAGATGATGATCATGATGAAGATGATGATGATGATGATGATAAACATGATGAAGATGATGTTGATGATGGTGATGTTGAAGATGTTGATTAGGATGAGGGAGATGGCAATGATTATGACGATGATGATGATGATGATGATGATGATGATGATGATGATGATGAAGATGGTGCAGATGATGATGATGATGATGATGATGATGATGATGATGATGATGAAGAAGATGGTGCAGATGATGATGATGAAGATGATGATGATGATCAATGATGGTGATGGTGATGATGCCGAAAACGATGATGATGATGATGATGAGGATGAGGATGAGGACGATGATGATGAGGATGATGAGGATGAGGATGATGATGATGATGATGATGATGATGACCAGGATGAGGATGATGAAGATGATCATCATGACTATCATGATGATGATTAGGATGAGGGAGATGATGATGATGATGATGATGATGATGATGATGATGAAGATGAAGATCATGAAGGTCACGATGATGATCAATGATGGTCGTGGTGATGACGATGAAAACGATGATGATGAGAATGAGGATGAGGATGAGAACGATGATGATGAGGATGATGATGATGATGATGATTAGGATGAGGGAGATGATGATGATGATTATGACGATGATGATGATGATGATGATGGTGATGATGATGATGACGATGGTGAAGATGATGAATGTGATGATGATGAAGATGATGATAATGATGAATGATGGTGGTGGTGATGACGATGATGATGAGGATGAGGATTAGGATGAGGACGATGATGGTGAGGATGATGATGATGAGGATGATGATGAAGATGATGATGACCAAGATGAGGATGATGAAGATGATGATCATGATTATCATGATGATGATCAGGATGAGCCAGATGATGATGATGATGATGATGATGATGATGATGATGATGATGATGATGAAGATGATGAAGATGAAGATGATGATGATGGTGATGATGATGATGATGATGATGAAGATGATGATGATGATGAAGATGTGATGACAATATATTTACCTTGGTATTCGCTAAGGTCTTATGATCTTGGACAACATTGTAATAGAATGGTTGTGAGTGATTATTCACTAGTATAAAGAATGCACTTTATAGAACTACCAAACTACTCAGTTAGGATCTTCCTCTTTTAAGACACCAGACTAGGTCCATAAGTATTGATTCTTAAGGTGCACAAATCTAAGAAGGAGGCTTCATAGGGCCCAAAAGGGACTTCATCATCATCATCATCATCATCATCGTGATCATCATCATCATCATCATTTTTGTCCTTGAAGGGACTTATGTATAGGATTTCACTATAAGCAATGCAACCAATACAAATTATGACAAGATCCTACTTAAATTAAACTAAATTAAATTAAATTACATTAAATTAAAAACATAGAGTTGTTTAACTAGAATTAATTTAAAATGCAACAAAATATAAAATCTACAAATAAGAAAAAACCCAAAATAAACTAAACAATAAATAAATATGCAAATAATAAAAAAAAAAAACACAAAATATAAAATATGCAAATAAAAAAACAAAAAAACATAGAGGGAAAAGACTCCCACACACTAGCTCATTAGCAGCATCCAAACCAAAACAAAAAAAAACAAGTTCACTCCCACACACTAGTTCATTAGCAACATCCAGAGCACTAGTAATTTGATGAGCAGAGCAGTGGTAAATCAAGGCGTAGGGGATGCCAATCTAGAGGATACCGGAATTCCCAGGGGAGGTAATCTTGTGGCAGTCTAGAGGATAACAAAGGGCCCAATGAATTCGGTAAGCCCCTCAACCTAGCAGCTTAGGAATTTGGGGAAAAGCCCATGGTTTTGATTGTTTCCACACTAAATACAGATGTTTCACTATTTACTTCATTTTTTCTGAGGGTTTATACGAAATATAGGCCATATTTGAGGGGAAAAATGACCCATGAAGGGAATTTTTCCCCTCAAATTCTAGCCCTGAACCCATCCATCGCCCGTTTGATAGAGAACGATCCTAGACCCTACCATCACGACCAAACAAATTCGGGAATTTTGTGTTGCAGAACACCGTAGCAATGGTAAGAAAATGGTCTTGGGTAGTGTAAGATGATTCAGGGTTGTGATAAGACGATTTAGGATCCAACATCACCGTATCTACATCCATGTCCAAAACCACTCAAAAATACCTAGAATTGGTCTAAATTTGGTGACATTTCAACATGTTATCCTAATTTAAAAAAATCAGGCATGGGGGCATGGAGGGAGGGAAAAATGATGCTTGGGTTGATGAGGATACTTCATGGAGGTTGGTGATGGAACCCCAAATTGAATCCCCAACATGATCTATATGAGGGGGAACCCCATACCTCTTTGCATGCATTAACTAGTCAAGTGGCCCAAGAAACACACTTATATATCCATGTTGTGAACAAATTCCAAATCAAATCAAATCGTGTCTTATACTTAAAAATAATTCAAATATAAATAACTCTAAAAAAAATTACACCTTTGAGAGAAAAATAGCTTTTGATAAAGTTTTTGGGAAGAAATAACTTTTGATATTAGAACATTACAAGTATAAATATTTGCATGCTAAATTATACCTGCTTGGTAACTTATATTCTTGTTTTATCGAGTGTAGGTACCATGTGTTAGCACCCAAAATGACCCCCTAGGTTTTGGGAGAGGGCAAGCTGGGGTAACAGCAGAACCACTTTAGATATGCTCTACTGACCCAGCACAGTTAGAGAGGGATCTCTCTAAAAAAGGGACTGAAGATAACCAAAAAGAGACGCAGAGCCTTAATGCTCAAGATGATCATTCAAAGCATTAGCCTCACTCTTAAACTTATGAAAGACTGGAAATAATCAAGGTTTTCTGCAATGAAAACAAACACCCCAACCTCCATTTACTCAAGATATTCGTTTAAGCATACTCAGAAGGTCATATTTCTGCAAGGGGTAGATCATTCAAAGTTTGGTAGGATAATCATAAGAGAGACATGGGAAATGGAGTCAAGACACAACACATAAATCGAATAGCAACGCTGTAGTGTGATATCAAAAAAGAGGCAAGGTAGCTGCCCACTTCCTGTCGAAAGGCTATTTTCTAGTGATAAAAGAAGAAAGAAAGGACATACCATCGATATGAGTAGCCAGCGTAGATGAATTCGATATTGAATTTAGTGGAACTGTTGAGTGAACATCTCAAACAGTAGCTAGAGCCTATTGCCAAGAATTCTATAATACTATACACTAATTTCAGATATGAAATAGAAAACATAACGGAAATGAATATCAGGAAGCACAATCACATTAGAGAAAGAGAATAAACAGACTGTAAGCAAAGCAACACATGAATCTCTGTTGGACCGCCCATTACAAATACTGCGATTCTATTAAGGATAGTGTTTCAGAAATACAGAACCAAGCTCTCCTAGGCCTTGGCCAAAAATGATTTTCCAACCCGTAGCCTTTCTATTACATTGCTATTTATAGTCTCTTATCACTAGGTCGAGCATAAAAACTATTACAAAATATGCCGCTGGCTATATGGCTCGGTTAGCCACTCCTGACAACTCATCAAAAGGTGAAAATGACCGCTAACTAACCATAACTACTTTATAAAGGTGCAGAGTGTAGACCATGACAATCTTAAATGATATGCGGACCTTTAGCAGAGCTCAAAATTAGAGCAAACAGAAGACTTATACAATCTATCCAAGGATAGACATGTTGGGTGGGCAGAAGAAACAACATGAACCACTCGTTGCCTTACTGCGCGTCTTTCAATTCACCCTGCGGCCCAAAGAAGTCTCCCACTTCTATGGGAAGGATGTAATCCTTGATGATTTCCATATCTGGACAAGTGCCTTGCTCACCTTCAGAAGTTCCTTTCTTCTTCGGATGACGTCGAATCCTTCCACGCCCTTGCTGGTCCTTGTGCTCTTCTGGTTCTTTGGCTGAGCTCTCTTCCACGCGGTCACAAACTAGTGGGGAAGAAGGAATATGGTCCTCCTCCACCTCAGACCACACCTACTCTGGTACAACCACTACCTCGGCTACCTGGTCGCTTTCCATAACCAGATCGAAACTGCAAAAACTCCTGTGTGCCCAGGTTCGCCACCTTCTCCATTCCACCACCCCGAATCAGGACGTAAGGGCCATGCTTATATAGCCGTGACAATTGTGGTAGCTTCGTGTGATGAACTCCGCCATGCTGGCTTAACAGGCTCTCCGAATCAAGCAGCAATGATGCCTTCCAATCAAGTTGACGTTATACATGGTTGATGTGGCTTCTCGGAGAGGCAGGGAGGCATGCGACGACATTGAAGTGGCCTTGGCTTTGTTGATTGTCATTTTAGTCTCAGCAAGGTGGCCTTCTATCCCTCCATCATACGACCAAACAGGCACCGTCGATTTCTATCTTGCCCAGATCTGGGTCGTTGGATGGCGTTGCTTCTACCATTTTCACAAATCTAGAGCTAATCGTCCTAGCATACAAGTAAGATCTGTGAACTCATTTTGAGTCGTACATATCCCCTCCTTTGAATCGCAGCCATCAGAATGCGTCAGGGTTTAGTCTAACTTCGCAAATATGAAATGTGATCTTTAATGTGCACATTGATCTGGGCGATTGACTGTCGATCGGCTTGGACATGCCTGTCGATTAACTTACCTTGCCCGCGGTTATACATCCTGTGACTTTCTCTGTGACAGGCATTTATGACCATCGATCCACCTGGACTTCGCTCTTCGCCGTCCAAAGGTACTTTTTTCTGCTAGAGGTGTAATTCTTTATTTTCACTTTGTTAGCCCTCTTTTATACCTTGGGCCTCATTAGACAATCCCCCTCGGGCTAAACTGATTGTGCCTGGTTCTTTTAACTTTCTGTCTTTGCTGATTCTTAAGGGTCTAAATCCCATTTGATATTTAGCACAATCCTGGTGCTAACAACAGGCTCCTATTGGGGATATTATCCTCCTAGTGAGGTAGCAAAGAACTCCGTAGACTAGTGCCTTATCCATTGGGCTTCCCTTCCATGAATCTCCGCAACCTGCAACCTTTATTTAAAACTGGAGGTAAACTGAAAATTGAAACCTATTATTGTAATTGGAAATGCTGAAAACTTGAGTTTATTTATATACAAACTGTTCTACCCTAGGGGTCGCTGCTTCATGTTATGCAAAAAGGCCAATATAACCATTCCAACAACTGATATCCTAGGTGGATCTTTTCATCCTGCTTAATTGGTATCAGAAGGTTAAAAATTAATGGCGTCAAGCGATGATGATGGGTGAGAACCTTCTGGGTAAAACAAGACCATCCACTCCAGCTAATAAATTTTCTCATGTAGTCTGTGACTGGATCATATAAATCACGGTACCCTTCAAATTTTTTTACCTTCTTATCTCCTCCGCCCCTCACATCAGGTGCAAGGACCTCATATCTATAGCAGGTTTCAAATAGGACCTAGGACTTCTTTAGGCTCAAGCCTCTATACCATTCGACAAGATCGATAAAACTGGCCCCTTGTTGCAAACGAAGCTCTATGGCAAGGACGGTTACCTCTATGCCAGGATTGCTTGTGACATCATTTCCTTGATTTCCCAAGATCCCGGGATTAAAAACCTGATTCTTCTTAGGAAATTGAAAGGAAACTTTTCTCTTCTCTCCAGAAGTATCCGAAAAAGGCCATTCTCCTTGAAACCAGGGTTTCGTGCTTGAGAAACCTGCATAAAAATCATGCTTCCCAGTTCTGTCTCTCTCTAGTATCCCAATTATCTGGTTAGCTTGCTGAAGGTATTCTCTAGGCTTGAGAAATTCTTCAAGAATTCCATAATCTCCTCCAGCTCCAGCCCACAAAGAAACTTCATCTTGTTGGGGGCTTCTAAGAGCCTCCTGATCATTAGCTCCCTCTTCTTCTCTTGGATAGGGGTGAGCTTCCCTATGTGGAGTTTCAAATTCCTCCCTACTCATGGCTTTGAAAATTTTCTTCATTTTGGTGAACGATTCATCTTTGGGGAGCAGGGCTTCACCACCTTCGAGCTTGATATTCTCCCGAATACCCATGGTGAGATTAAGAGCTACAAGTTATCCCTCCTCTTTGGCTAGTTCCTTCACGTGGTGAAGCTGCTTCTATGGAATTCCCCTGCCCCCCTCAATCTCTAGAAATATTATGACATCTTCATCTTTGTACTCATCATATATGGGTGGTCCAGATGTCTCTTCAAAACCTCGCACCACGAAGGTTTGTTATGCCAAGTGCAATCCTCATGGGAAAAAACTGCATCATCTCCCTCTTGCATATGGACAGGATGACCGTTTCTCAGCTCACTGTGATGAAATAACCGAGGATTCCCTTGCTTTAAAACTATACCCCTCTTGTCAGTTCACCTCCCTTCTTCTGCTCTGAGGTTTTTCTATACATTCTAAGGTTGTCTTCGATTTCCGATGCATCGGTGAACATATGTTGCAAATTGGGGGATCTACTCTCTAAAATATGAAAAGAAGATTCAGGGGGAAAAACAGAGACGAAATGCAATTTGGCATCTTTTTCTAGGGGCCGGATTCCTTTGGACATATTATAATGGAAGCTCGCAAACCTCCTGTTAAAATTGGACATGGTTTCACCTTCTTGCTTTCTCATGAAGTAGAACTCTAAAAGGACTAGGTTCCATGACCTTCTCTTACCCCAGAACTGTAGGAATGCATTAGATAATTCCTCCCACATATGAACGGACTGAGGCTGCAAATGCTTAAACCAGTTTTTCACATCTCCTTGGAGGGATTGGGCAAACACCCTCATACAGACATCATCATGTTCTATTTCAAAAAGATCCAAAAAATGCTCAAACCCCTGCAGGCGTTTCTCAGGTGTAAGGCTTTCGGATTCTCCATCAAATAGAGGGAGGTATTTGTGGTACCTCGAAGTAAATTCATGAAGAACACGGGGAGCTTCAAAGGGCTATATCTCAGCTGCGATCTGGAATGAAAAATAGTGTGCACAGGTAGAATATAGTCAACCACACTCGCATGGGGTCCATATGGTTGGTTTCGGATCTTACATGGTTAAAATGAAGGGACAGGGTCAGCTCCAGGGGTGAAAGGAGAACATATACTGGTGAGGTCTAGGGAGGGATATATGAAGGAAATTCTCTTGTGGCTTGGAGCTCTTCTGCAATGTGAAGATTTTTTGACATAGATACACAAAGTCAGAAGGCAACCAAAATAGAAGAACGAGACCTCTTTACGAAAATCAATATTTAGATACCTTGATCCTAATTCTTTCATGCCTTAGAGAGCTGGGCTCGCTCTCTAGTGGAGTTTCCACTTTCCCCTTCATTGGAGACACCTTTACACTAAAAAAACAATGAGTGGAGTTGCTAGGTGAAAAATATACAACCTTTTCCACGTCTAACTGCTGTTCACCATCAACATTCAGATCTGAGCTTTGTCATTCTACCCAAGGACAATAAGACTCTCATTCCCCAGCAATGGCGCCAATTTGTTAGCACCCAAAATGACCCCCTAGGTTGTGGGAGAGGGAAAGCTGGGGTAACAGCAGAACCAATTTAGATGTGTGTTGTTGACCTGGCACAGTCAAAGAGGGATCTATGTAAAAAAGAAACTGAAGATAACCAAAAAGAGATGTAGAGCCTTAATGCTCAAGATGATCATTCAAAGCATCAGCCTCACTCTTAAACTTATGAAAGACTGGAAATAATCAAGGTTGTCGGTAATGAAAACAAACACTCCAGCCTCCATTTACTCAAGATATTCGTTTAAGCATACTCAGAAGATCAGATTTCTGCAAGAAGCAGATCATTCAAAGTTTGGTAGGATAATCATAAGAGAGGCGTGGGAAATGGAGTCAAGACACAACACATGAATCGAATAGCAGTGTCATAGTGTGGGATATCAAAACAGAGGCAAGGTAGCCACCCACTTCCCGTCGAAAGGCTATTTTCTGGTGATAAAAGAAGAAAGAAAGGATAGACCATCGATATGAGCATCCAACATAGATGAATTCAACATCGAATTTAGTGGAACTGTTGAGTGAACATCTGAAATAGTAGCTAGAACATGTTGCCAAGAATTCTATAATACTATACACTAATTTCATATATGAAAGAGAAAACATAACGGAAATGAATATCAAGAAGCACAATCACATTAGAGAAAGAGAATAAATAGACTGTAACCAAAGCAACACATGAATCTCTATTGGACCACCCATTACAAATACTGTGATTCTATTAAGGATGGTGTTTCAGATATACAGAACAAGGCTTTCCCAGGACTTAGCCAAAAATGTTTTTCCAACCCGTATCCCTTCTATTACATTGCTATTTATAGGCTCTTGGCCCTGGGATGAGCATCAAAACTGTTACAAAATATGCCACCGGCTATATGGCTCGGTTAGCCACTCCTGATAGTGAATCACAAGGTGAAAATGACCGCTAACTTACCATAACTACTTTATAGAGGTGCAAAGTGCAGACCATGACAATCTTAAACGCTATGCGGACCTTTAGCAGAGCTCAAAATTAGAGCAAACAGATGACTTATACAATCTACCTAAGTACAGACTTGCCGGGTGGGTAGAAGAAACGACACGAACCACTCGCTGCCTTACTGTGGGTCTTTCAATTCGCCCTGTAGCCCGAAGAAGTCTTCCACTTTCAGGGTGTCTTTATCTAGCGCTTTCTCTATTGAAAGGGGAGGTGTCGCCACTTCTGTGGGGAGGATGTAATCCTTGATTATTTCCATATCTGGAAAGGTGCCTTGCTCACCTTCAGAAGCTCTTTTGTTCTTCAGTCGAAATCGAATGCTTGCACGCCCTTGTTGGTCCTCATGCTCTTCTGGTTCCCTATCTGAGCTCTCTTCCACGTGGTCAAAAACTAGTGGGGAGGAAGGAATATCCTCCTCCTCCACCTCAGACCACACCTACTCTAGTACAACCACTACCTCAGCTCCCTGGTCGCTTTCCATAACCAGAACACAACTGCAAAAACACCTGTGTGCCCAGGTTCACCACCTTCTCCATGCCACCACCCCGAATTAGGACGCAAAGGCCACGGTTATAACGGTCGTGACAATGACGGTAGCTTCGTGTGATGACCTCTGCCATGCTGGTCTGACAGATTCTCCCAATCAAGCAACAATGATGTCTATCAATCAAGTTGACGTTATACATGCTTGATGTGGCCTCTCTGATATGCGGGGAGGCATGTGACAACACTGAGGTGCCCTTGGCTTCATTGGTCATCATTTTAGTGTCAGCGAAGTGTCCTTCCATCCCTCCATCGTACAACCAAAAGGGCACTGTCGATTTCTATCTTTCCCGGATCTAGGCTATTGGATGGTGTTGCTTCTACCCTTTTCGCAAATCTAGAGCTGATCGGCCTGGTGCACAAGTAAGATCTGCGAACTCTTTTTGAGCTGTAGATCTTACCTCCGTTGAATTGCAGCAGTCGAAATGCGTTAGGGTTTAGTCGAACTTCACAAACATGAAATGCAATCTTTAATGCACACGTTGAAAGCATGAACTCATTCCTGGCCGTTGATCTGGGCGGTTGACTGTCGATCGGCTTGGACATGCCTGCCGGTTAACTTACCTTGCCCATGGTTATACAACCCGCGAATTTCCCTACGATAGGAATTTATGACCGTCGATCCACTTGGACTTCGCTCTCCGCCTTCCAAAGGTGCCTTTTCCTGCTACAGGCGTAATTCTTTATTTTCACTTTGCTAGCCCTCTTTTAGACCTTGGGCCTCACTAGACAATCCCCCTCGGGATAAACTTACTGCGCCTGGTTCTTTTAACTTTCTGTCTTTGCTGATTCTTAAGGGTCTAAATCCCATTTGATATTTAGCACAATCCTGGTGCTAACACCATGAAATAAGTATCTGTCAGATCTATCTTCCTCGAGTGATGATGAAGATATACTTGGAGAGGTTGAAAGTGAGACGTGTTGGACTAGATCTATCGGTTCTATATCAACTAGATATGAAAAGGTAAGGAAAAGATTTCGTAGATGCATGCAATATTTTATTTCCAACAGAGGGTCATGTAATTATGATGCTGAGAGCATATTTGTATGTGCAACAAAAACAATACTTCCAAGTGAAGAGTTGTTTATCGATTACAACTTAAATCGAATAGATGTAGCTTCCACGGTCCAGGGTAACCGTGGAAGGTCACACGCTATGCCTCATCAGGTAAATGCTGAATATAGTAACTAAACATGACTACAATAACTACATGTTTCAATTTTTTCTGTTAACATTCAATTTCCACCGAGGACATTCACTTTTTTCATACATATTATGAATATTTCCATGTGATAACATGCTTATTACACTGTTATGCTTATCTCATTTTTGTGTATGTTACAATTATTGACTCAAGTTTTACTGATTAATTTATTTTGTCAGGGTGGCAGCAGTCGAAAGACACATTTAGCTTCCACAGCCCAAAGTGACCGTGGAAGGTCACAATCTATGCCTCATGAGGTAAATGTTAAATATAGTAAATAAATATGACTACAATAACAAAATGTTTCGAATTTTTCGGTTAACATTCGGTTTTCACTATTACCATTGAATTTTTCCGTGGTTATTGTGAATAGTTCCATATGATAACATGCTTATTACACTACGGCAGGGGTCTGCTTGTCGCCATGGAGCAGAACATCTATCTTCTCCTTTGGAGATAAAAGTAAATATTATTGCAATATCTCATTTTTGTTTATGCTACAATTATTGACTCAACTAAATATAGTAACTAAATATGACTACAATAACTAGAAAATCCAACCCAAAAGATTTCCATGTGACGACATGTTTATTACACTGTGGCAGGGGACTTCCCATGTTTGTCATGAAACAGAACGTGTGTCCTCTACTTCTGAGGTAAAAATAAATATTATTGCAATATCTCATTTTTTATTATGTTACAATTATTCTCATAATGTTTAGTTATTGATTTATTGTTTCAGGGTGGCGCCAGTGGAAAGGGACCTGCTTCTTCCAGGGTGCAGGGTGATCATGGAAGGTCACAATCTATGCCCCGTTAGGTAAGTGTTAAATATAATAACTAAATGTTTCGATTTTACCTGTTAACATTTGATTTCCATTGTTGGAATTCGCATTTTTTTGTGCTTATGATGAATTATTGATTGATTTATCGTGTCAAGGTGAGGACCGTGGGAAGTCAGCGACCACAACACTGCATCAGGTAAGTGTTAGTTCTTAATAGTAACTAAATTTCATTACAATAACAATGTTTGAATGATGTTAAAATTATTTTGCTTAATTTTATTGTTTCATGAATTTAGTCCAGTGCACTTGATCTTGGTGATGACGAGCTTGAGGATGAAATTTACTATTCCATAGACCCAATGTAAACAATGAACAAGGCCCTGAAAAAGGAAAACGTAGAAATGCTTTCCTTGGCTCACATAAGGCCCATGGCACAAGAGATCAGGGCAAGGATTGAAGAGCTGAAAGAATGAATAAAATAGTATGGGGTAAGTGGCATCTTAATATCTTTTTTTAAGATATGACATGATTTCATATCTGATATTATGTTTTGTATTTTTCCAAGTGATCTAATAAAGTAAAGTTTTTTGTTTGTAGGATTTTTTACAACCCATGACTGGAGAAACTACCGAGACAGGTATAGGTAGCAGTGATGCTCCAATGCAGCAACAACGTCGACAAAGCAATGTACCAATGAGACTTTTTGACACTCCTGTGGTTGGCCTCCAATCCATTGATGAGGGACATGATTTTGATCGGCATGACATTCCAAAGCATGATGAGACAGAGCCTAGGACTCCACATGACTCCGAAGATGAACGTACTGTAGATGACCAAGAAAATTTTTGTAGAGCATCATGAGTTAAAAGCACCGGATCACTAGATCTCACCTTTCTGGTGGATGAAGCTTGTGTTCCGATCAAGATTCAAAAGATTGCAGGTATTTATTAATTAATTTATTCATTTTAATCATGAAATTGAAATGGACATACATTGAAATTATTAAAAATTAATGGATTACATGTTTCTGCAGGAAATAATGTTTTCTACAGGAATTTGAATGACAAAGCATTGGAGTTGTTTGGCCCCACCATTCGCGCATGGTGGAATACCCAAGATAGTGCAAAGAGAGATGAATTGATAGACCACATGGTAAACTTGTTCAACAATACATTCAACAAGAAAGTGGTTGCGAAGTTAGCCAGCGAGAATTTAAAATATACAAGGGCCCAATATAGGGATAAATTGCAACGTGACCTCAAGCATGAGTGCCCTCCCATGTTTCCGGAGAAAGAGTGGAAGTCACTCATAGAGGATGCAAAGGAGAACTTTCTAAAAGGACAAGGAAAACAACCACGGCCTGGAAAAGCAAGGTACAACACATATCAACTTTTTAGTGAAATATGCGCATTTATTTTTTTCTTTTTTGTTTTAAGTAAGAATTCTAATATCTAATGTTTTTCAAAATTTTCATATATAGGCTACCTGACACCTCCAAAGAAACCAAGTATAGAGTGGAAAAGAATGGGCAACATAGACTGGGCCAGGGTGGCTATAGAAAACTACGAGCCCGAATCGTAAGAATTAAATGATTAACTGTGGGGAATATGTATTTGAAAGTAGCGAACAAATATCTGTTTTTGATACTAGAATTGAGAAATGTCTTATGCATTGCAGGGAAATACGTTCCAAGATGCCGCCATTGAGGAAGACCTAAAGCTTGGTTTCAAGTATGGTTTTAAAAGTGTGATTGAATATCAGAAAAGTTTGGGGCAGACTCCAATTTCCCCAATGACACAGATGCAGGTAAATAAAATGAATAAGGACATCATTGCAGTATACTATTAAAGTATATTCACTTTTGTTTATATCACCCATAACTAAATATTTATGTTTTCTTTTAAGCAACATTACAACCGCAACAATGAATCTAGCGCTACTCAACACATACCAGCTGATGTTGGGGTGTGCATGTCCCATGAAAGTGGGAAGTAGAGTAGCCATTCTGGTATGTGTGCTTTGGAAATAGAATTATCTACTGTGATTATATATATTTATTTCCTGACGTATACCTATAAATTTTCTTCTTTCAATGGAAGACCATGTAGCTTAGGAGGGTGAACTGCAAGAGGAATTAGCAAGTAGAGAAACAATTAACGCACCAGCTGTCACAACTACATAGACAAGTAAAGAGAAATATTGTAATTTTAATCAAAATAATGAACTATTAATTTCAATAATATTTCAACATATCGATATGCCCATTTTCGTTGTTGCAGTTCACGCCCCTTCAGAATTGCCTCCACACCCTACTCAACAACGTACAAGAAGTATGATATGTGAGGGAATGGAAACACAAACACTAGCAGGACATGGCTTTGTAGATATTCCACCAAATGATGATGATAATACCCCAATTGTCAGTTTTTACAATGCAAAAAAACATAAATCAAAGAAAAAGTAGATGCATAAATTCATGACTTGTATTTGGATGTATATTGTTGTTGTTAGTCTGAAATATTGTTTATATGAATTACCTCATTATACTTCAATGGTTTTATGTTTATATGTTTTGATTAGTAGCCTAGTTATGCATGAATGTTTATATGTTTTCTATGAAAACAACATCATTTATTGGGTATGGAGAATTGAGAGTGATGTGAGGGGGGGGGGGGGGCAATTGAGCTTCCACCTTCACGTGGTTGGCTCTGTTTAGTAAAGAATATAAAACTATTCTCGAAATAGAGAGGAGCTCAATAAGGTATAAATACTCTTTTATTACTATGTATTAAAGATAGTTGTAAATTTTTAAATGCATGTCGATTTCTTAAAATATTGTTAATAAATTTAACATTTCACGGTTCATTGATTTCTACAGGACTTTGTAGTAGGATTTAAATCACTATTTATTTGCTTATATATTATTTACTGATATAAAAATTCCGTCTTTGATGATTTATGCGGGTCTTGGTGATGGAAATGCATCTCGTTGACAACTCTTATCAAGTTGTATGGGAAAATGAATCTGGCGAAAGGACAATGATACGGTAAGGGTTTTGACGTGTTCTTTATCCTTAATGTGTTTGTATTTATCCTTAAATTCTATTTCATTCTATTAAGATACATACATATATAACATCTTATCCAAAGAAAATTGCTTGCATTATGTGGTTTCTCTTCTTCCTTTAACTTTGATTTAAACTAGAAAAGTATTATATTTAGCTTAAGTTCAACACCACAAGAATCCATCAAAACAACCTACTTCAAAAATTATAAAAAAGGGAATACTAGGAGAGTATCATCAAGTCTAGTGTTTCTATTTCTCTCCTAAAGCTCACTCCATGCCTTAGGAAATTAAAAACAAAATAAGAAAGATATGAGAACGGTAGGTCAGAATCCAAGAGCTCATAACTCATTATCTAATTTTTTTGTCTTCTTGCCAGTTGATACCTCTACCTTAGAATGTCTACCCTTCAAATACCCCCAATTAGGATCGAAGGCTTGGTGATTGTCTGTCGCATTGGTAGCTTGCTACTTTGGGCTAGGTAATTCATCTCATCTACAATTGCCTCTCTTATTCACCATAACATTATCCATGGCAACTTGGTATTTGTGTAACTTTAGCATCATGTCACAGATGTCCTTGATTTCCTTCCAACCCTCATTTTCTCCATCCTTCCCACTTTACTCCTACTAAGTTTGATCTCAATCATTTGTATCTGACAGGAAATATTTGATGTGAAAGTTAAAATTTGAGTACAAGGAAGGTTCTTCCCTTCAGGTAAGTCATTGGATATGATTCTGACATGTTTGTTTTGCGATTTTGCTGCATTGTTTGTTGTTTAATGGCACATACAATATTTAATGGTAGTCTTGCAGCATGGTATGTCTTGGTAAGTGGTAGTATGATTCCTTGTTATCGGTTTCTAATTTTCCAGGTGCTAAAGAATTTGTATATATAAAGACTAAGGTTCCCACACTCTTCATCAATGTACAACACTTCATTCATGGGTGCTCCATTTCAACACATAGTTTTCATCTCTTTCAGCTTTAACACAAGGACCTCTTGGCCCTTGGCAGTATTAAGGTTGAAAGAGATGAACATTATGTTTTGATGGAGTAGTTGAAAGAGATGAACATTATGAGAGTTGAAAGAGTTGATGGAGAAGAACCTAAATGAGGATGAGAGGATCACATCTTCCAAGTTGAACCCTTCTTATATAGTGATGATAAAATTTCAGTTGTTGCATGGCACATATGTGGAGCATAAATTGATATTTCTAGTTCTTCAAATAGTAGATAAAGTGATGTTATTACATGAGGAGTGTCTCCAAGGAAATTATGATATGGTTTCTAAACTACAAATTGCATGCTCGACTGTACAACCTACTTCTCAGTTCCAAAAGGTAATTTATGATGAATTTTTTGCTACATGTGATCATTCCTAGTAATATAATAGAAATAAGTTGTCAATTGTTTGTTGATTAACATGTCTCCTTCCCATCATGTGCTCAAGGGACTGTTTTTATCTTATGGGCATATTTGATACTAACTTGACCAATTTTGGCCATGCTTTAGAAGGTTGCATAAGAAGGATCAACTTTTCATATTATGATGAATACGGTTGTCATTGATGACAACACATTAATTACAAAGACTAAATGACATGCCAACCATGAGATGATGACATGATAGATGACATGGAGCATTTGATGACAAGGCATTTTGGAGAGCTACGGGCATCTTAGTGCTCTTGCAGGCATCTTAGTGCTTTTATGGGCATCTAAGAAAATTCCTTTGCAAGCATTTGAAAAACCTTGTTGCGGTCATTTTTGAAGCACCTTCGGGCATGTTGATAAGGAGCTGCAGGGATATTTAAAAATGAAGGTGTGGGCATTTTTGAAGAACCATGTGGGCATCTTGGATGGCCCCATTGCGGGCATTGGTTGGAAGGTATTATTGGTCCATTGTAGGCATCTCCATTAGGGTGTGCAGGCATTTTAGTCAAGGCATCCGAGCATTTTTAAATAGCCCATTGCGGGCATTTTTAGACTGACCATGAAGAGCAGTGCAGGAATTTTGAGAGGAGACTATGGGCATTTTGTAATGACCCTTGCGAGCATAATAGTGGGGTCCATGCGGGCATACAAACAGAAACCATGTGGGCATGAAGGCTGATGATGTGGCTAAAAGACCAAATATATATTTATATATATTCGTTGAAGATAACATGGAATGAAAAAATATATTTGAATTAAATGTAATAAAAATGACAAGTCGGCCTCCTAATATCATGGATAAGACAAGTATAAATAAAAATCAAATCATTGATTTGAATGAAACTGTGGAAGATTTCAGATGAGTGTGAGTGAGCTCTAAATTTTAGGGGTCAGGATGAGAACAGTTTCGGTGGTGGAGCAGCAACAGAAGTAAAACTTTTTTGTTTTATCTCTTATTTCAAGGTTGGTTGATTGCTGAAGACATGATGCTTGGTTGATGGTATAGAAGCAGCATGATGAAGACTTTTTATCTCTGATTTATGGGCAACAATAAGGGCAGTTTGATGTGCATAATATAAATGGAAAGAATGAGAAGATGCTGGGCATGATGAAGCTTGGACAGAATGATTGTGATGATTATTTGATGTGAATGTAGACAATGCAAAGTGTATGGACAAAATTAAGATGAACCTACAGGACCCCTCTCAGTGAGCCATTGTGTCTAACAACCTCTTCCAATAATGAGCAACATCAAAACAACTTACCACCATTTGGCACTACAAAGATCCTACATAGATTTTCCAGGTGAAAAACTACCCTTTTTCCCTAGGGGTTGAGTTATTTATTTATTTTTCAATAAAGACGAATTCAGTGCAACTTATGTTTTCTGTAGTATGATGAATTCTGGCTAGTAGATTTTCACATATAGTAGAGAAAGTGATGCTATTTCACGAGGAGAATATAAAACTATTCTCGAAGCAAAGAGGAGCTCAATAAGGTATAAATACTCTTTTATTCCTACGTATTAAAGATGGTTGTAAATTTTTAAATGCATGTCTATTTCTTAAAATATTGTTAATAAATTTAACATTTCATGGTTCATTGATTTCTACAGGACTTTATAGTAGGATTTAAATGGCTGTTTATTTTATTATATATTATTTACTCATATAAAAATTCTGTCTTTGATGATTTATGCGGGTCTTGGTGATGGACATGCATCTCGTGGACAACTCTTATCAAGTTGTATAAGAGAATGGATTTGGTGAAAGGACAATGATAAGGTAAGTGTTTTGATGTGTTTTTTAAAGTGGATTTTGACATGGTTTTCTCCTTCTGCTTTCTAGGTTCTCTGGTTATTTTAGAAGATCCATATTGAAATGCATCAAATATATCATTATTTTATATTTGGGGATCATAATTAGCATTTTGAATTTTGGTTTCTATTTTTTAATTGATGCTTACTAGTGAAGGATAATAGGAATCCATTGTGTTGAAATACCACTCTTAGGTCAAGACCATAGTCATCACACACTAAGAAAAAAAATCTTAGTGAAATCTGACATGGTGAAAATTAGTTGTACCACTATGGAGAAAGGGTTCTCTAGGAACCAATATTTTGCTAGTGTAAGGAGTAATCAAATCAATAAGGTCTTATATTAACAAAAATGGCTTAAAAATTTCATAGCCTAGCACAACCAAGGGCTGGATACTCTAAATCGTGGATCCCTCCCTCAGAGAATAAGATGAACTGGAATCCCTTGGAAACCCAAGGTTATTTCCCATAACAATGTTGCAGAAGGAAATTCAAGTACTAAGTAGCAGGGAGAGGCCTAATGGGAAGGGAATCCTTCTCATGTATTTTAGTCTTAGTGTAAACGCATACTCTTCCAAAGAAGTGATGATCAAGTATGATGCTGACTACAATGCCCACAATTATCACCCATTTCCCATGGTCTTTTATCATGCAAAAGATGTACATGTAAGGGACCCAGAAGGTCACAAATACTCCATCAGCATCATGTCACCAAGTTGTTAATCACTCAGTGAAGCCCCAGAAATCAAAGATAGAAAGATAATTAGTTATGTTGTACTTGTCTTCCTCAATCATTATGTTGTTGCTCTATCATCATCCAAACATCATGTAAGCAACCCAGAAATAAGAGATAAACAACAATGTTTTATTGTTGCTACTGTTGCTGCTCCACCCATACTATCATCACTATCGTTATCTTCTCCAAACCCTAGAATTAGAGTTATTGTCCCTCCGAATTCATCCACTCAAAAATCCACACTCAAATAAAACTTGTCTTCTATATTTATACTTTTCATATCCTTGAATTTTTTGAAGGCCAACTTGCCTTTGGTTATTTTATTTTATCAAATAATATTTAATTTCCATACTGTCCTCAACAAATATATATATATATATATAATATTTTGCCACATTGGAAAACTGGGCTTGTCACCATTTTAACCCTTCTTACTTAACCAACCTTCCAGTATGCACGCAATGCTTCATTGTCATTCCCGCAAGGGGCTTTTGGTTTATGCCTACAAGGGCAATTAAATGCCCACAGGCATGTCCTCCAAAATGCCTGCAGCTACCTTATTAAAATGCCCACATGGCTTCATAACAATGCCTGCAATATTCTCTACTAAGTGCCAACATGGGCCATTACTTATGCCCACAATGGAATCCACTTTGATTTCCGCAACATCACTTAAAAATCCCATAGCAGTGCTTGAATTATGCCCGTAGGAGGCCTTTAATATGCCTGCAAGGGGTTCTAGATTGATGGTAATAAGCATTGACATATATATATTTTTTTAACTTCCAGGTATCGTCGATATAGAGATGAATTTGCGTCGCAAGTATAGAAAAACCGTTGGAAGTTCTACCTTCATTTGGTCTCTTCAATGCACGTTCATTGATACCTGCGACGGAACATCATCGTACATATAGCAAAACCGTTGCAGGGTCTTCCTTCTTTTGGTTTGTTCGCTGAACGTGTGTCGATACTTGCGATGGAATATTGTCGCAAGTATAGAAAAACTCTCTCTTTGCTTCGACAAAAAAAACGTCGCTAGAGAGATGATGTTTCATGGAAGAAAATTTCCATGCAACGCCTTTGTGACAACTTTTCGTCGTTATAGGGACTTGGTTATGTCGATCTAGGGACGATTTGTAGAAAATGAATAAAAAAAATCAATTTCGAGGCCACCTTGGCCAACATTTTTGTCTATATTGCGACGACGTTTCAAGTTCATCGTTATATCCACGAAACAGGTTCCACAAACAAACAAGACCATGATTGTCAAAAGTGAGACGAAAAAACATGGAAATAACAACGAAAAACCATGGAAAATTTCCTCATATGTATTAGTGTTTATGGACCTATTTGAACATGAGTCACCCCATAGGGTGAAACTTGGGGATGACTACCAGTATCCTATAAAAGGAAGTGGTGAAGCCTCTTATAATCTAGATTCTGCAAAGTCTATGAAGATGAAAGATGTCTTATTTTTACAAAGACTAAAGAAGAACCTTCTATCCATATCTGCATTGGATGCAAAAGGTATGAGGGTTGCATTTGTAGATAGCCAAATTATTATGTTTCCAAAGGGAAATACCATAGATGATGTAGTAGTGATTGGAGAGAAAGAGGGAGGGTTATACAAACTGAAGGGCCAACCAGAACAAGCCTTGGTCCATGAATCCATGGAGCCTACTGAACTATGGCATAGAAGGCTTGCACATGTGCACTATAGAGCACTACCTCTTGCAAGAAAAGCTGTTGAGGGTCTTCTAGAAATCCAGGAAAAGCATGAAGGCATTTACAAAGGATGTGAGAAAGGAAAGAACACAAAGAAGACATTTCCAAGTAGCGAAATCAAGGAAAAAGGAACCTTGGAAATCATCGACTCTTATGTATGCGGTCCGATGTCATCCAGTTCTTTGAGTGGGTATGTATATTATGTTTCTTTCATTGATGATTTTTCTAGGAAGACATGGATATATTTCTTGAAGAGAAAAGATGAAGTATTCAGTAAGTTAAAGGAATTCAAATCCTTGATCGAGAACTACATAGAGAAGAGAATCAAGAATTTTCGGTCAGACAATGGCAGAGAGTTCACATTAGAAGACTTCAAGAAATTTTGCAGAGATTCAGGGATTAAGAGGGAGTTGACCACTCCATATAATCCACAACAGAATGCAGTTGCAAAAAGGAAGAATAGAACAATTATGGAAGAAACAAGAGCAATGCTTCATTACCAGGATCTTCCTATGCACCTATGGGAATAAGTTGCAAGGATAGCCGTGTATGTACATAATCTACTCCACATAGATTACTTGAAAACAAAACACCAGAAGAAGCTTTCTCCATCGAGAACCAAAAGTCATCCATCTCAGAATATTTGGTTTCCTAGTGTACATACAAATTCCGAAAGAGAAGAGGACGAAGTTAGAGCCTTCAGGAAAGAAGGGTATATTTGTGGGATATAGTGAAAACTCGAAGGCTTACAGAATATATTTTCCACGATTCAAGAAGATCGACATTAGCAAGGATGTAACATTCGATGAAGACTCAGCATACAAATAAAAATAGAAGGCTACCTATTGAAGACATTATAGAACCAGAAGCACCCAGGATCCGAGATACAACAATGAATGAAGTAAATCTAGAAGAAGACTGTGAGATGGAAGATCCACATGAACATATAGATCCACCCTGTGAGAAGAATTTTCACCAGAGGAAACCAACATGGCTACGAGAGGTAATTCAAGATGCAGAAAGATATGGAGCTTCAGAAGGAATGCACATAGAAAGAAAGAGACCGAGGCCATACACCAGTTATGTAGCCCTGTTGTGCGACATCATTGACAAGGAACCTTACAACTATGAGGAAGTGACAGAAAGGAAGGAATGGAAGGATTCCATTATCGAGGAGTACCAGTCGATCATGAAGAATGATGTTTGGGATGTTGTCCCGAGACCAGAAGGGGAGTCTGTGGTGACTTCTGGATCTACAAGATCAAGCATGCTACAGATGGAAACATAGAGAAATATAAGGTAAGATTTGCGGCACGTGGCTTCTCCCAAAAAGAAGGGATAGACTATGAGGAGACATTTTCACCTGTATCCAGATACACTTCCATCAGAACGGTACTTGCTCTGGATGCAGTGATGAAATGGAAGATACACTAGATGGATGTCAAGATAGTATTCTTGAATGGTGTAGTGGAAGAGGAAGTGTATGTGGAGCATCCACTCAGGTTTGAGACACATGATAGGGAGACTCATGTGTGCAAACTGAAGAAATCCTTTTATAGTTTGAAATAGGCACCCAAGACATGGTATGGCAGGATAGACAGCTTCCTGACTAGTTTAGGATTTACCAAGAGTAAAGCAGATTCCAACCTTTACTACAAGGTTGAGGAAGGGAACCCAGTGATACTCCTACTGTATGTAGATGACCTGTTTGTAACAAGTGAGGATGGGTTGATTGCTGACATGAAGAGGAATCTTGCTGCCGAGTTCGAGATGAAGAACTTGGGTATGATGCACTATTTTCTAGGCATGGAGGTCTTGCAGAGTGTGGATGGAATATTCCTTGGACAAGGGAAGTATGCAGTAGAGATCCTGAAGAGGTTTGGGATGATGGAGTGCAAGGCCATGGCCACAACTATGGCATCAAACCTGAAGCTATTGAATGGTGCTTCATCAGAGTCGGTTGATGCCACGATGTATTGTCAGATGATTGGGTCCTTGATGTACCTAACAAATACGAGGCCAGATATTTTCTTTGCTGTGAACACATTGAGACAATTCCTGATGGATCCGATACATGTTCACTTGATTGCTGCAAAGAATATTCTAAGGTACCTGAAGGGTATGGTGGATTATGGGCTCAAGTATGATGCGAATCAGAAGATTAAACTGGACGGTTATGTTGATTCGGATTGGGAAGGTAGTGCCATTGATAAGAAGAACACTTCGGGGTGTTGCTTTAGTATTGGATCAGGTGTGGTCTCTTGGTTTAGCAGGAAGCAGTCCTACGTGGAATTGAGTACAGCCAAAGCAGAGTATGTCGTAGCATGTTCGACTAGTTGTGAGGCAATATGGCTAAGGAAGCTATTGTTTGATTAGTTTGATCTTCAGTTGGACGTGACTTGTATATAATGCGACAACCAAAGTTGTGTGAAGTTGTCTAAGAACCCAAGATTCCATGACAAGTCAAATCACATTGAGATCAAGTACCACTATATCAGGGATGTGGTGTAGAGAGGAGTAGTGAAGCTCCAATATGTTGCGATGGATGAGCAGATAGCCGATGTATTGACCAAGCCACTGGCGAGAGTGAAGTTTGAATACTTCAGAGATAAGCTTGGTGTACTTTAGATCAAGGCTCCTTCCAAGGGGAAGTGACGAGTCCGAAAGATGCAGATGCACATGGGCTTTTCTGACATGGTGGTAGGTTGGTCCTCCCATGGTTGTTGATGTAATTGCCGATATTTTCTGACATGGTGGTAGGTTCGTCCTCCCATGGTCGTTGATGTAATTGCTGAAGAGTTTTCGACATGGTGGTAGGTTGGTCATCCCATGGTCGTTGATGTAATTGCTGAGCCTTTCCTGAATGGTGGTAGGAAATTCCTCCCATGTCGGTTGATGTAAGTTTTTTTTTATGTGCATCTGGGTTGTGTTCCGTTGACAATGAGATGATCTAAAGATGATGAGGTGATAGTAGGGTATATAGGTTTTGCAGTGGCATATAATTAGTCCTGGGATTCTCCTTCAGGTTTTGCAGTAGCATATAATTAGTCCTGGCAGATCTTGAAGGTTTTGCAGTGGCATATAATCAGTCTTGGGATGCTCCTTCAGGTTTTGCAGTAGCATATAATCAGTCCTGGGAGATCTTGCAGGTTTTGCAAGTGGCATATAATCAGTGCTGGGATGATCCTTTAGGTTTTGCAGTAGCATATAATCAGTCCTAGGAGATCTTGTATTTTGCAAGTGGAATATAATCAGTCCCAGGATGCTCCTTCAAGTTTTGCAGTAGCATATAATCAGTCCTCGGATATCTTGTAGGTTTTGCAGAGGAATATAATAAGTCCTGAGATGTACCTACTTGATGGCTTGCTTGTAGAGATGATGAAGACCTACATTGAGTCTAGGCCTACATCCGACATGAAAAAGGGTTGTCTCTGTAGAAATTCCTATGACGAGTAGATTGGAGATTGATGTTCGAGATAGTAGCAGTAGTGACGATGATGATCCAGCTTTGATGGTGATCCAATGATGAAGACTTGTCTTGATGAACTTTGTTAAGAGAATACCTTACTAGTTAAGAGGGAGTGTTAATGTATTTGTAACTTCAGAAGATATTTCACTTGTATATTTTATAGTGTATTCATATGTCATTGTACTTTCAACGGAGAGGTTTCATTCCTCCGATCAGGAAAGCTATTATTGTATTTGATAGGGTTATTAGACTCCTCGAGTGGGGTCGGCCTAGAGTTAAGTTGTAAGGGGTTATTAGACTCTCTTAGGATAATTCAGCCCAGTTATGGTAAAAGGGAAGTGAAATTAAAGTATAAAATAGAGGAGCACCTCTATATTTATCCATTCACTCATGCACTGATTCACATAAGTGAGAGAGAGAGAAGTTCGCACAAGTGGAGGAGGACGAAGTTGCTGGAGACCATCTCTTTGTTTTGGGGTTTTGTATTATTGCTCATTCTATCTCTGAGGAAGTTGCAGCGTTTTCTTCGTTATGGTTTCCCTGGTGAAATGCTTTGTGTCTCTTGTCTCTTTTGTTTTATTTGTTGTGCATGTTGTTCTCTCAGATAAGATCCTAGATCATATTGAATTAAATTGTGAAAAACTAATAGGTGATGTCCTAAGTTGGGGCACTAAGATATTTTGCGTCAAGTGTGGATCAGTGGTTTGTCCTACATGGTATAGTGCCATATCCCTAAAACAAGCTGAGTGTCTTGTAGTGGAGAACATGGAATTTATACCTTGACGTTCACCTCCTTGGTCACAGTGCACTTCTGATCTGTATTTTCTTTTAACACTTGCTTATAGCAGGATTTTGTACGTACCCTATGAGACAACAATGCTATGTTTCAAAATATTGCTAATGAAACTAGATTGGTGGGAATTAATGGATGCCTATCCCAATCAATCCTACCTAAATAAAATATTGTTTTGTGACCCCCCATGGAGGATTTTAGTTGGTTAATACAATTATAATATTGATTTTAAGGGGTTTGAATGTTCACTTATGCATTGTAAGAGAGGTATTTCACAATCCCTACCTTTCTAATTCAACAAGATCACATGATGTTTGAGGTGAAGAGAATACTTGGATCAGAAGCATCTTTAGGTCTCTTAGTGTGCGCTAGTGATGAAAACACATGTGATGAAAGAAAATTGATATCGAAAAATTAACTAGAAAAGCATATCAAGTAATACATACCTTTAACTCTAAAAGAAGCTAATGATGCTCTACAAATCAAAAGATGCTAACTAAGTGCACAATGGAGGTATTTCACACTTCTCACCCTTTTCTGATTCACCAATGTCACATCTCTTCTACTCAATTTTTTTTTTTTGAAATAAAGAATCCAATCATTTAAAATGTGGAAAAATTCAACTCTAGATGTCTTTACAGCTGGCGTAACTATTCAGTAAAAGTTACAATACAAGGACAACTCAAATGTCAACAATTATTTATGCACTACATCCTAAACACTTAAGACCACGAAAAGTGATAGGCAATAAATGGCATTAATTACTATATTAACATTAATTAATATATCGTTACAAAATGACTATCTTTTCATAGCATCAAATGAATTTCATTTTAACTTGGCATAGCCATATTTTCCCAACATATAGCCTATGCGGTTGTGTTAAATAAATCCTAGCAATACTTGCGACATTACTAGGCTAAGGTCATAATAGAGTTGACCGTTCTTAAAGTACCTAAGTTTGTGCAATTATGACCTATTGCACCACTATGGATAATAACATGTGATAAATGCAGCATTAGGCTTAACCTAATAATTGTATGCATATATTAATTTCATCCATAAAATTGAACACATATAAAACATATGGTTATGAATCTTACATAGCATTTATCCATCGTATTGAACACATAATAGAATGACTTAGCTTTATAAATAATATATATATATATCCTATCTCTAAAGTTGGACCATGGCTTAAAAGCCAATATATTAAAATGCAAGACTATATCAATAACATTATAATTAAAAACTTAATTCTTTTAACTCTATTAATATATATATATATATATTATAATATTATATGTCCCAAACGAGGACTAAAGCTTAACAATCCTAGAATGTATTACACTCCAAATTCGTGCCCAAATGGTATGAGTCCAACCCAACATACAATGTTATCAAATGTCACTTCATGACATTTCTTGCCAACATAAAATATGAAATCACTAACGTAAGCACTAAGGTTTTAAACCAATGACTTAAGGGTTTAATGAACAATATAGTTGCCACGGTAATGTGGACAACACATGTAACAGACACGAAAGTATGGTGTGTTGGAACTGTATGTTTCATGGGTGTCCTGAGTAGTGATGTGGTGAAGCCACGCAAGATAAACCAATCCTCTTCACATGTTTTGAACCCAGTTGGCTTGCCATTTGGCAGGTGTCAAATACCCTAGGTCGCATGGATGACTCGACATTGCATTGTGGTTTGGTCTACATGGACGATGGTTGTAATAATAAATGAGAATCCCTCCTAAACCAACTCAACACGTCATGCTACCAACTCAGTGAAAGGTACTACATCCCTTAAGTAGGCTCCATTAAATGTTCTTATCGTTTCTACCATTGATCTCCAACAAGGTTGGTTTACTGGCAATGGTGAACAGTGCAACACCATTGGTCCACCATTATATGATCTTTGCACCAGTGATCCATGGCATATTTCATAACTCAACGGCAACTAGGGTGAATGGTGACCATCACCTTCCTATCCGGTGCCCACAACATTGAAAAAGGTTGGTGTTTGACAGTGGTCTTTGTTGTTACATTGATGTTCTGCGTAGAGGACTTGCTTCCCTGTACAGTAAGCTTATACACCATAAATCTTGAAGGAAAGGCTTCGAGGCTTGGTCAATGCCCCGAATAACACGACGAGATGGCCGACGTTCAGTACTGCGTGCATGGTAAGTCAAAAGCTCCATTTCGTAACTATTTACTACAACGTTTAAACATTATAGCAACTTCAAGCTTTGGCTAATGTTGTTGCTTGTTAACTATGTGCTCAGGTGATGCGTGGCAGCAAAATCCTCTGGTTACAGGTAATATGGTTCATATCAACCTTACTGCAAGCTGTGGTAATTCTGCATATCTACTGTTTCACTTACCACCGGTTTAACTGCTTATCATTGTTTTGCAGGTTAGGAGGATGGTGGTGAAATCTAAAGCATGTGGAGTGGCATCAACACAATGCTGAGCGTGGGGACAAGGTGCCCCAAACCGCTAGGTAACTCGCCACTACTTCAAGACCGGGTGGTTTCACCCCGTGGTTCAGGGCTGAGTTACTCAAACGTTGTCGAAGGGTTAATGGTTGGGTTGTTTAGTTTTGCTGCTTTAAAGAGTAGTGGCCTTTGGCACTAAAACACAAAAGTGTTAGCTAGCTGCAGGTGGGAGCTAGTCATTGTGACCACTGTGGTTTTGGCCACAATATGCATCGTCGGTGGTTAACTACCACGATTAGGGTTGACCCTTAAAGGGATAAAATGTTGGAAGAGCATCCGCTCTCGACTGTAACACTCAGTTTGTAAATAATGAATTCATTGGTAAAACTTGAACGTTTCGTCCATAGCTGGTTAATACTGCTAATTTTGATACTATAATGGAATGCCCAAATGCTCTCAGCCTCTGTCTATTTTTATTTTATTAATGAAATTGTGTTGTGTTAAGTCGTATGGCATTCAACTCTTTTAAATGGTGAAATGTTTGATTCGCAGCAATGGATATTACTTGCATCTTTTGTTTATAATGTATGTGCACAAATCGATGGGCTCGCCATACTTAGCTTCGTGCATTTTGCATTTTATTTACTGTTGAACATATATAATTTTTTCCATTTAAGTTATGAATGTATATGCATCCAAACGAAGGGTAGCTACAACTCATTAATTGGCACAAAGTAAAGGAATACTACAGCATTTAAATGTTTTATGGTTAATTGCTCTTTAGCATGCATATAGGCATTTGTAGTGTTGTACTTTTCTGTTGATTCGATTTGCATAAGCCTTGACGGTATACGTTCCAACACTTAGTAGATTTGTAATGTCAGTTTCGCTTATCAAGCTACTCCGTGAGCATTGTCGTAGGCTTAGCATGTTAATTATATGCATCATATAAAATTGTATTTCAATAATAGTATGCAGTATGATTCTTGCACGAATATTCTCTGTATAAAATATCATGGCAGTCAATACATATTAATCAGATGTTTACGCATTCAATATAAATAATGGTTGAACCACCAGCATAAAACTTGGTATTTTAAGAAGAGTATTTAGCTCTGTAATGTATTACGATAATGTGGCTTTCCAGCTAGGGACCACGAATTGACTCTCAGTCAAATCTCGTGTCCTTTCTTGGCTCATACTGAGGGCATATGAGTTTATATGATTCACCCTATTAAAATACACAACATCTACCAGGATAAAAGGCATTGGAATTTAGTATGCATCTCAGGTAAATATTAACAAATGTGAACAAAACTCTAGGAAATCCTAAATATAAATACAACTTCATTCTGAAATGTTTATATGTATTTTGTCTTTTTCCTATTGAACTGTGATATGAATATATAATTAGATCCATAACAATAGAAGAAAGGATTTGTAAATATTTTAAGGATTGACATGTAATCCCTTGGGTTTACATGTTTGCCTAAATTACATAATAAAATATATGTAACCCTAGTTCTATCATTCACATATAAAGTAATATACTCTGTAGATGATGCATGCATAAAACATAGATTATCATTTACAACATATTCACTCTAGGATGCATATCTTAGGTTTACAACCGTGATTCAAACAATATTTATGTTCCCATATCTTCATCAGAAGTATACTTATTCATAAAGCAACATAAACCATGAATAATTCAGGTATTTCACTTAGATTATGAAACTATATCATATGATAGAGATCTAGGAATTTCATGGCATATCTATGCTTAGAAATTCAGTAAACAATATACATATTAACATATATGGAATAATAGATCATTTAACAGTACTTCCAGGAATAAATATAAACACATTCCAATATTTTCCATAAAATAAACATATAGGTTCAGCAGATAAACTTATATGAGTCCAGATGACTAGTGGAACCAAGCACAAACCTTCCAGCCTTTGACCAGCGAGTACTCCTTGCTTTCAGGACACCCTCAACCTGAGTTCACAGTCCCCCAGGTCAGAGTATGGTTCTTAAGTCACCCTTATATTTTTTAACCAATTTATTTAGGATGTTACAGTGGCAGTAGGCAACCTAGCATCCAACTCAGTACGCCTAAGCTCCAGGATGCTCCAGGACCTTTTAAGCCTCATCCATCAAGAGAATCAATTGCACAGCCTATACAGAGTAAAATGTAGTGCTCTTGCAAGCCTGGGGTAGTTTTCCTACCTGCACACAATTAGGTGGCCAAGCCAATACTCAGCTATAAGATTACTCTTAATCTGGACTAGTTTGGTTCTCCCAAATCTATCCTCATTCAGTTGGCTTCAGGACCAATTTGGTTCTCCCAAATCTATCCTCCTTCACCTGGATTCAGGACTAGTTTGTTTCTCCCAAATCTATCCTACTTCACCTGTATTCAGGACCAGTTTGGTTCTCCCAAATATGTCCTGATTTGTCTTAGGTTATTTTGTTCTTCCAGGTTCCCATTTATCTTATGTGTTCAGCTCATGAGATTGTTAATAATGAATGTGATCATATCAATGTTTTCAAAGAGTTTCACTTTGTATTCTCTTAGGTGAGGAATTTCTCATTTTATGAATTCTTTTAATTCATTAGTTTCTCAAATCTCATCTTTAGGGTTTGCCATTTCTCTCCAATAATAATTTATTCTTATTATTATTAAGTGGCATTTTCCCTCCAAATCTTAGGGGACTATGACTCCCATCTCATTAATTTGCTTGTCCACATGGTATTTAGAAATCAATTTATCATATTTCTAGTGTCAACTAAGTAAATTGAAATAATACTTAGCAAAATATAATAAGGGTTCAAAGTCCAAAATTGGGGTATTACAACCAAGTTCACATGAAGTGCGAGGTGAAGAGCATACTTCAGGAGACAAGGGTCTTTAGGTCCTTTCTTGTGTGTAAAAAGAGTGTCCTACACTAGCAATAGTACTAAAAACATGTCAGTTGGTGCGTAAACAGGTAATGGTATTAAATACTAGTGACAAAAATGGGGCCCATTGGAATCCTCAAACTTGGCTACCTAGGTAAGTTTCAAGAGAGATCAACTCTTACTTCCTAATCTTGGTCTAGGTGAACTAATTACTACAAAATTAAGTAATTATGCGAATTAGCCTTAATTTAAGTTCACTAGTGAGCAGTATTTGTCCTTCCAAACTAAGATATGCAAATAAAAATAAAATAAATGATAGTAGAGAGGCTAAACCACACTCTTCCATGTGGAACACAGATTACTACAAAACAGACTTGTTGTTAGCACGGGTAATACACCGACCTTCCGCATTAATACGATGAGCGGAGTGGCACAGGTATAACATTGGTAACCTCAACTGTGCATGCGACTATCTGATTTGTTTCAATGCTGTTAGCGTGGCATAGACACCAGGAATGTAAAATTCAAGCACATCAGATCTATGAAACAAGAACATCAGTTACTAGAGATGCATGCGACAAATTGTGTGTCGAAACACTGATGCAAAAGGTTTGCAGAGTTCATGCATTATCATTAACTCAGAAGATAATTACAATGTGTAACAATGGAAATAATAGCCCAGCAATTTGAATCCTAGAGAGGTCATTCGAATTGAATGCATGAGAGTGGCTTACTGATCAGTTAACACCACTCGTCACATCAGTTAACCACTTAACTACCATGTAATTGACTCTAACATATTCTGAAACTATCAAACTAAGTCTAACTGAATCTAGAACTCAATTGATTGCCCAAAATTAGGGGAGGGTGCCTTTCTGACTTCAGTTAACTAATTTTTAGGTGAAATTACACCAAATTAGGTCAAACTAAGTAGGAGGACGCCTTTCTGAGTTCAGTTAGTTGATTGTTAGGTGAAATACACCCAGTTTGACTGAGTAGGGTGCAAATCATGCAAATCACCCAAGTTGGATCGCTAAATGATGGAGGAGGCCCAGTCAACTTAAATTGATGACATAGTTAGCTCCCCAAATGAAGGAGGAGGTTCAATTGACTGAAACTGATGATCTGTTGATGATGTAATCACATATTTCAGTCAAAATACGTAGGATAATTGGTAAATTAGGCTATTAAGCCCAAATAAATCATGTGTTGTTGGAAAATGAATCCACCGCCCCCCCTTAAGCTAATGCCATGTGGAGGAGTAAAATAAAATAATAAAAGGGCCCTGAAAATAAAGGACATAGGTCACTCAGTACAGAAATAATCCAAAAAATGCTCAAAAAATCTAAGTGAGGAAAGAGGGGAAAACTCAATGGGAAAGAAAACCCACCTCAAAGTTAACACTGAAGAATCTAATATGTCCTCACCATAGTATAACTCATCCCCAACAGTGAGTGGAGGTAATAGAACTTCTTCTCAGTGAAGCTCTTGGTGAAGATGTCTACAAATTGCTCCTCTATAGGGCAATATTGCAGTACAACGGTTCTGTCATGCACAAGCTCTCGGATGCAGTGCATGTGGATATCTATATGCCAAGTCCTATGTCTCTGAACCGTATATATCGAGATCTTGATAGCACTCTGATTGTCACAAATAATGATAGTAGAAGTGGTGATACCAATATGAAACTCTGCTAGAATACCCTACAACCAAACTGCCTAAATGCAAGCATTGACTGCTCCTTGATACTCTGACTCTGCTAATGATAAGGAAATGGTAGCCTGATTTTTTCTTGACCATCAAATAGCCCTTGTTCCGATCATTAAAACATATCCAGAAGTGGACTTCCGATCAATTCTATCACCTTCCCAATCTGAATCAGTGAATCCAACCAAGTCAAGATCGGAATCCGCAGCATAGTGAATGCCAAATTGTCTCGTACCTTGCACATAATGAAAGATCCTTTTGTATTCCTTCTAGTGAAGCTCATGGGTATGTTGCATGTACCTTGACACAACACTCATGGCATAATAAATATCATGCCTAGAGTGTGTTAGATAAAAAAGAATACCAATCAATTGTCGGTAAAGTGTAGAATCTAGCAACAGTGTAGAATCACCATCCTCAAGACTGATGCTTGAGAGGAATGGGAATGGTGCATATTTACATTCTACCATATTGAAATTCTTTAGAAGGTACAAAGAATATTTTTATTGAGAAATCATGATCCCATCAAAATTCTGAGTGATCTTGAGACCAAGAAACGGCTTCAGCGGGCCTAAATCACTCATATCAAATGCTTGGTGTGAAACGGTTTTTATTGTGCCGATCGAAGAAAGAATGCTTCCTGTAATCAATAGGTCATAAACATAAGGTAAAACAATTAAAAAATTACCTTCGGATCTGATTCACATCTTGCAAATTTTTGCGATAGAAGAAAGGAGTCCTTTGCATACCATGCTCTTGGGGCCTGTTTTAAACCATACAAAGATTTTCTTAATTTGCAAGAAAGTGATGGATATGTTATGTAACCTTCGTGATGCTTCATGTAGATTTATTCCTGAATATACCCATGAATAAAATCACTCTTCACATCCATGTCGTGCACCTCCCAATGCTTGGATGCGGAAATTTCCAAAACTAGCCAGATTAAGTCCATTTTAGCAATTAGTGCAAAATGTTTTGTGTAGTCCACAACATGGACTTGTGAGAAACATTTTTCCATGAACCTATATTTTTATTTTCATGTTGAACCATTAGCAAAAACCTTTGTTCGGTAGAAACATTTGCATTAAACTAATCTCCTCCCAGGTGGAAGTGAAACTACTTCCCATGTTGCATTTTTCTGAAGAGAATTGTACTCTTTATCCATGGCATTTTTCCATCTCGGACATCGGTGGGAATGGTAGTATGATCAAGGATTTGAACCAGCCATCAAAAAACACTTTTCGGACACCAATGGATCATCATATGAAAGATCCATACCTGATCTTTGAAATTCTGCTCGAGTTCTTCTTGAATCGGCGGGATTCCAATGTTAGAACCGACAGATGTGAGTCTTTTCTGCCCACTTTTGAAACTGAGGGGGATCATATGGATTTGAATCCAAACCGGATTCTTCACGTTCATTAATATCAGAAATAATATCATAAATATCATAACATAAACATTAATTATCATCTCTCGAATCTTCTTTCGAAAGAGGAAGCAATTTGGCAGTTTCTTCCTACACTAGTTGTAGATCATGAAGCGGTTCTTCAAATTGGATGCTTCTCTCGATCAATATTCTTTTCGATATGACATCCATGAGTTTGTATCCTTTGGATTCTTTAGCATATACAATGAGGCTGCACTCAGTACTTTATTGTTCCAAATATCTTCTCTTCTCAATTGGAAATCTAGCCCATCTAGTGGACCCGAAAGCCCTAAGATGTGACACATCAGACTTGTGACCAGTGTAGGCTTCGAAAGGTGTTTGAACTTTTATGGATGAGTGTGGAACTCTGTTATGAAGGTCCGCAGAAACATTCATGGTGTCATCCCAAATATTTGAATCCAAACCTTTCGACTCAAGCATACAAATAGCCATCTCTTTCAATGCTCGGTTTTTGCTCTCCACTACACCATTCTACTGAGGTGTGTAGGGGACTGTGTGCTAGATTTGAATTCCATTTTCCACATAAAATTTGTAGCAGATAAGTTTTTATATATTCTCCGCCATTATCATATCTAATAGGGTTTATCTTTCTCCTAGTGGTAGTCTCAATGGAAGCCTTGAAATTCTTGAACCTTTCAAACACTTCTGATTTGTTCTTGAGAAAGTAGACCCATGTGAACCTGGAAAATTCATAAATGAATGTGAGATCATACCTTGAAATATTCATGGAGGGATTTGGTAATGGAACATTGTTATCACTATGAATCAGCCCCAACATACAAGAAGCCCTACTAGCTTTTCCTTGGTCGAACTTGTTCTCAGGATGCTTACGAATGATGCAACCCTTGCATATCACTTTTGAGGATTTGATGTTCGGAAGGCCTTCAAACATGGAATTATTTTGTAGCAAATGAAAATACTTGTAATTAAGGTGTCCAAACCTCTCATACCATAGCCGTATAACTTCATTTCAATGACTCAGAAGGGCACTTGGCTTTGAATATGATAAAAATTGGGAAAAATCATATGTTCTTGCAGCATGATTTGTCTTTACTATTGCAATGAGTTTCTCGGTGCTAATATCATAAATTTCAACATCATTATGGGTGAATAAAACATTATTGGGAAGACCAGTATTTGTCATTTGATACACAAAAAGAAGGTTCAAATCTAGAGAAGGAACATAGACAACATTTTGAAAAATGCCATCTTCTAAATGGATTTTACCTTTTCCTTTCGATGAAATTTGTGAATCATCTCCCATGTGGATGGAGATGCATCTATCAAAGTCAAATGATGAGAAAGACTCTTTGATTTCAACTATGTGATTCAAAGCTCTAGAATCTATGAGAAGAGCTTTTGGATTCAAAACAATTGCCATGAGTGCATGATCATTTCGGTCTCCATTTTACTTATGCCTTGTGTCATTTGGAAGAGTGATATTGTTCTTCTCCAAGAACAGGGCCATCTGATCAATATTTTAATTCATGCATGAGCTTTCAGGATGAAATCCCCTGCCACACTAAGAACACTTTGTCTTCTCCTTCCCATTTTTCTTGTCTTTTCTTAAGCCTGAGGGCTCATCTGACTGCTTGGTCTTCTCCTTCTTCTTGGAATGATCAAACTTGGTCTTCCCTTTCTACTTTTTATTTCCTTTAGCATTCGTAGCCTTGGGTCCTCAAGAAAATAGGGCTTGATGTTTGGAGGATCTCATGGACCCCTGAACATGCTTGTCATGCTCTTTTGTTAAGGACTCAATGAATGCATTCAAGGATGGCATCTTCCAACTCATAATGGTAAGTTTTCCTGAATGAAAGGTAGATACAAACACTGAATAATATGCTCCTAGTTTTGAAAGGATTGAAAGGACCATCTGGCCATCCTTCTTCGCCACACCACATTACTTCAACTGAAGCACCAAATGCTTGAACTTGGTGAAAAAATCAGTGATTGTTTTGAAATTTTCAGGATTTAGGGAATTCGATTCATTCTCTAACTGATAATCCCTCATATCATCCTGCTTGCCGAAGAGTGTGGAAAGTTGTTCCCATAATTCTTTTGGAGTCTTCAATCTGCTAAGATGAAAAAGAAGGTCTTTCTAAATATTGATAGATAAGATACCATAAGCTTCATGAAGCTTATTGAAAAACTTGGAATTCTCTATAGGTGCATTAGGATCTGGTTCTGTGCCCATCACAACTTTGTAGAGTCCCTTGGAGCACAATAATATATCTATATCATCATTCCACTGATGATAGTTGAAAGGAGTAGGAAGATGGTTAGAAGAAGAGTCCATCTTAGCTATAGAGAATGCAATAGGATGTCGTGAGAAACCTGCAGTAAAAAAAAAACAAACAATATTTAGGATGACAACCTTCACTTTTCAAGTTGCATCACACTCGACATAGCCTATCAGGAAAGCTTGATAAGTCAGATGCATAATTATCTAGTATTTATGTGGAAAAATTTCAACTTCTGGTGCAGTGTTGGAATATTTTTAGCAAACTTGCTCAATATTCATATAAATAACTCTGTAGAAGAGTTTCATTGCCCTACCATGGCTCTGATACCATGTAAAATTCAATCACAACAAATCTATGAAACAAGAACAACAGTTACTAGAGATGCATGTGGCAAATTGTGTGTCGAAACACTGATGCAAAAGGTTTGCATCATTGCATGCATTATCATTAAATCGGAAGATAATTAGAATGTGTAACAATGGCAATAATAGCCAAGCAATTCGAATCCTAGAGAGGTCATTCGAATTGAATGCATGAAAGTGGCTTATCGGTTAGTTAACACCACTTGGCACATCAATTAACCACTTAACTACCATGTAATTGACTCTAACAGACTCTGAAACTATTAAACTAAGTCTAACTGAATCTAGAATTCAACTGATTGCCAAAAATTAGGGGAGGGCGCCTTTCTGACTTCAGTTAATTGATTTTAGGTGAAATTACACCAAATTAGGTCAAACTGAGTAGGAGGACGCCTTTCTGACTTTAGTTAGCTGATTGTTAGGTGAAATACACCCATTTTGACTGAGTATGGCGCTTTAATCATGCAAATCACCCCAGTTGGCTCCCTGACTGATGGAGGAGGCCCGGTTAACTAAAATTGATGACCTAGTTGGCTCCTCCAATGAAGGATGAGGCTTAGTTGACTAAACCTGATGATCTGCTGATGATGTAAGCACATATTTGAGTCAAAATACTTAGGATAACTTGTAAATTAGGCTGTTAATCCCAAATAAATGATGTGTTGTTGGAAAATGAGTCCAACATGGAACCACGCGACTATGTAAAAAAATAAATTATGGCAGTAATGGGGCCAATTTATGGAAGCAAGAGGTGGAATATCTTCTCTCCTATAGGTAATAAATACCCAAAATTAGATACTAAGCATAAAACAACCTAGTTGAAATAGAAATGAAGAAAAATAAGTATGGTCTCCATTAGAACTATTGTGGAAAAAATTGCACAAGTGCACTCTTCCACTTGGTAAGGGGCTAAGCCATGTAACTGGAACCAAGGACTAAGGCCTTGGAGCCCCTTCTTGTTTGGTTGGTATTCGTCCAAGTGATCCCACAAGAGATTGTTACTGTAGTTCATATTCAAGCATAGAAATATTGATAAAAACAAAGTGAAAGAGATGGGGGGAGAATGAAAACTTCAACAAAAACCAAAGATATCCTAAACCACTCTTGTATTTCCCAAGGGAATAGTTGTACAACACCTACAAGATGTGGGCTTCAATGGAATCCAACAATATCCCTTAGGGAGGCCTTTCTTGTCCCACCTTGTCCAAACTAAATTCTAAGTAGATGGAAGAACAATGTAGAGAAACACTTGCCCCTAGATGGAAGGTGGAAAGGGAGCTTGGGAATGCTTACAATGGTAGGAAATGGTGGGCTATGAGGAAGCTCCAAATCAAATCCAATAGCATAACCTTACTTTGATTTCTACCTATGAAATGCATGCCAATTGCTTTCTTTTATATGCCAAGAGGTGGCCAACAAACAACTAGATCCAAATGTGAACTCTCCTCCTTCATGAACTAGCTCCAAGGTACACAAGGGAGGTTGATTAATGCCACCAAGTGTGTGAGGAGATGAATTCAGAACTTTGGGGAGGACTGAGTCTTCAATGCACCGTTGGGAGTGAGTGGTCCCACCGTTTTGACAGTAGTGTGACTATCAAAGGAAAAGCAGTGTGTGTGTCGTGTGGGCATTGTTCAAATAACCTGCGCTATAGCACACGTCAACTATGTATTACCCGCGCTACCATTTGTTTTGATTGTTCCTTGGAACTTATGGACTCATGCTATGTTTTGGATTTGTTGAGGATGCATATGCTAATATTCATTCTTTATTTCGATGATTCCTTACTGAATGAAGCATCGAAATGTCGCATGTGTGCAACTTTTAAGTTTTAACAATCATAATCTACATCATCATTGTTGTTGTCCTATTATCACTTTATAATGAAATCATGATCAACACCATCGCAGGGTATTTTTTAAGGGTGAAATTTCACCAATTGTCTATTTTTTCCCATTAAAAACTATAATCACCATTATATTAAAAAATCACCTATTTTTACATAAGACATGATTAATTGCATACATTCGCCAAAAATTACAATTTTTAATATTATATTATATGTTTTTTATTGAATATTGATCTATATATCTATACTTATATTTTTTCTTGACCCAAATAGTCACATATAATACTACACACAGGTATAATATTTGAATCCTTAAAAAATACCCTACACCATCATCATTGTCATCATGCATTATCATCATCCTTGTCATTGTGATCATCATCATCATAGCCTATAGCCTAGAACCCATTTCCCTTATAACCCATATCATCTAAACCATATATTAGCTAACTCAAATGTTTTACGAGGAGCAATTGTAGGATAAACACTAGGTGTTATTTTAGGAGCCAGTATAGGAGAAAAATGAGGTGTTGTTTGGGAGAAAAGCTATATGCTAGACTAGGAACTACTGTAGAATCAAAACTGGGGAGTAAACCTATTGTTAAATAGGGAGATAAACCAATTTATAAACTTGGATATAAACATGGAGCTAATAATGGTTCCCAAAAGGGAGCGAAACTGGGAACTATACCTAGCGCTAAACCTAGTGCTAATCCTGACACTAGAAAGGGAGATAAACTAGGCACTATTCTTGCCGCTAAATCTAGTGTTAAAGAGATAGTTGAACCTAGGTGTTATTCTTATAACTAAACCTAACACTAATCCTAGCACTAAAGAGGGAGCTAAACTATGTGTTATTCCTAGTGCCAATCTTGGCACTAAAGAGGGGGCTAAAATGGGCACTAGAATTGACTCTAATTAACATCGACTTTAGCATTGAATTTTGAAATAAGGTGCTAAAATCATCAAGAAAAGGGCCATCGCGTGAAATAACATCAATTTTTCCTACACAATGAGGTAAAATTCAATAAAAAGGTGTATGGACAACAACAAATGGAGCTAAAAGGGGATCTAATTAAAGGGTTCTATTGTAGTGTATATGGGAAAGTTCAGAATGACCCCTATTGGGTAACATATGCCCCCACATGTGCATATGCAAATTGGTCCTCAATGTGAAATTCAAATCACAGTAGGATCAACTAGCTAAAGATATCCTCACAATTAAGAATTTGACTAAGTATACAATAAAAATAGTGTAAAAGAAGAACAATGAACACACAAATGATCAAATAGTAGGTTATTCTATTACTGTCCAACCCATAGATGAGTTGTGAACACCCTTATATTACATTTAGGAAAATTCGTAAGCCTTTGGAGGCATCAAAATGAGCTACAAGTGGCTAGCTTACATTGGACCTCAATCCCCCCTAGGTTGACCAATAGTCTCCCAAATAACCTCAAAATATCACGAATTCCCAATCTAAAACATTGGGATGGCATGTAAGGAAATTAATGATGGTATCACATGAGTGGTTGAGGATTTGGTGGAGTTTAGGTGGCCAAGGATAGGCCAAAACTGCTAAAAAGAGAAAAAATGGCCACATTCAATGCATGGGCCCCTCAGGTCAAAATTAGATACACAAAACATGGGATAAGGGAATGCCTTGTTCAGATAGTGGTAATAAATGAGGGTGCCTAACTGATGTTTTGACCAAAACTAGGCACTTAGGTGGTGAAATGTGTCATTAATGCCTAACAACCTTGGATAAACATAATTAACCATTGCTTGAACCATTTAGACATCAAAGTAATCATGAGACTATGTTCATAGGTGTAATAATGTTCTAACACCCCCTTTAAGCTAGAATTATGTAGCCAAAAAAAAAAGGCCTTGGAAACCAAGGCTCAAGTCACCTCTTACAATTTTTATTAGTCCATGTAACAAAGGTAAGGAGGAAATACACATGGGTAATAAAGCCTCCCCTTGAAAATGGACATGAAACAAAATCTAGAAAATTTACTAGTTTTCACCATGCATCACCCACCCTAAGGAGTGATATAAGGTAGGTGAAGGTATTCTCAATGAAACTATTGGTGAAGATATCAACAGTTTGCTCAGCATATGGGAAATACAACAAGGCAATAATTTGGTCATGCACCAAGCCTTTGATGTAGTGCATGTGTATATCTAGGTGCTTGGCCCTTTGTCTCTGTACTAGATCAGTGGAGATCTTCATTGCACTTTGATTATCACACCAAATGACTATGGGTGAATCAAATGCAAATCCAAACTCCCCTTGAATACCTTGATGCTACTCGCTAGACCAGAAAATGGTACCATATGCAAGCATAAAGACAGAAATAGAAGTGGACTTCTAGTCAGTGCTATCTCCATCCCAATATGAATCAGTAAAACCAACTAGTTCAAGTGATGAACCAGCTACATAGTGTACCCCAAACTGCTTGGTTCCTTGCACATAATGCAAGATCCTTTTCACAACCTTCCAATGGATCTCATGAGGCTCTTTCATGTATCTAGAAACAACACCTACTACATTAACCAAATCTGGTCAAGAGTGAGTGAGATACAACAAGCTCCCAACTAGCTGTCTATACAACAAACTTCCCACCAATGGTGAGGAACACCAATCATGAATCTTTACCCCTTAAAAGAAGGGAAAATTAGAAGCCTTACGTTCAACCATTTCGAAATTCTGTAGCTTATTTGAAGCATACATTGACTGTGAAACTATGATCCCTTCATCAGATTGATCAATCTCCAAACCAAGAAATTGTTTCAACAATCCTAGATCCGATGTGGAAAATGCACTATGTAATGTCGTTTTAACTGAGCCTAGTTATTCAATGCAATTACCAGTGATCAAGAGGTCATCAAAATATAGTACAGTGATCAAAATAAATTCACTAATATGTTGCATATAAACATTTTGATCAGATTTGCATCTCTCAAAGTCGTGTGATAGCAAAAAAATTTCCATCTTGGCATACCAAGCTCTAGGAGCTTGCTTGAAACCATAGAGGGACTTCTTCAACCTGAAAAAAGTCAAGGATCATGAATGGAACATTCAGTCTGCTGCATATAGATATCTTCATGAAGATCACCGTGAAAAAGAACACTCTTCACATCCATGTGATGAACCTCCCATCGCTTGGATGCTGCAATGGCCAAAACTAGCCTGATTGAGTCCATCATTGCCACAGGTGCGAATGTTTCTATGTAGTCCACTCCATGGACTTGATAAAAGCTCTTAGTTACCAATCTGGCCTTATACTTCAAATCAGAACCATCAACAATCATTTTCGTCATATACACCCACTTGCATTGCACCAACCTCCTCTTGGGAGGAAGAGGGACCAACTCCCAAGTTCCGTTGCATGGAGAGACTTCATCTCTTCTTGCATGGATGCTTTCCATATTGGCTAATGTGATGCTTCTTCATATGACCGTGGATCAGATCCAACCATGAGAAAACACCTCCCCTAAATATTTGAATCACAAGTCGACAATGCATTGTTAAACTACGATCTAGTCGATCCTAGGTTCTTGTGGATCACCTGCAAGTTTGCCAGAAGCTTGTATTGTTTTCTCATCCCACTTAGGCCTTGTAGGAGGGTCATGATATGCATGCATGTCGTCATATTCATCCCCAACATCACAATCAGAAAAATATCAGAAAATGAAGCATCATTTGTGTTGCCTTGTTATATTGTTCTTTAAGTTTCCAAGATAGACCCAGGTTCTGGGTGGTTCAGGAACCAATAAAACCCCTTTTCACTGGCCCTTTCGAAACAAGTCTATGAGCATACTGAGGTCTCACCCGAGGTGAAGTTATGGGGAGGTTGCGGAATCAAGTTTCCACAACCGCGTGATGTGCGCTTCAATGGATTGGAAGACTACGTGACGTTCACCTACTTCGTGGTTGTTACTTATACAATAGCGCATCCAAGGACTGTATGGCTTGGAACTACTACTCAATAACAAGACAGCGCAACTAAAGACTACGCTACCATTCTAACAATCACACATCTTCAGCAATATTCACCTAGTGTAAATTACTCATTCAACAAGCATGTAGACTGCATACTTTCGGTGCTACGCTTCAAGGGAATTACACTACACAGACTTCGCTGACTTAAGTGTTACCCATCTAACTTATGCATTCATTGTGTTCACAAATACTTACACATTCAACATTCACTCATATGCATTCAACACTTAGCACATTATTCATATCATTCATTCTTTTGGAGAATACATATGAAAGGAAATATACATATGCTCATAAGCAAGAACTCAACAAAAGAAAGTACACATTCAGTCACACAAAACAAGGGTTTAACGTGGTTCATCCCCGGGATGGGAGCTATGTCCATAGGAACTATTGTTTTATTATCAATGGGAAGGGTTCAATAGTTCCAGTCTGCGCACTCAGCTTTAGACTCTCTTCTCTTCATCGATAGGTCTTTGCACACACAGTTGCAGATCCTCTTTACAAAAGTCTCTCAACAAAGATTAAAAAAACTGATTAATACTCAAAATGAAGATTAACCCTTTCCCTTACAAAATTTTCCCTTTTTATAGATTGTTCCCTTAGGTCACGTCTTTACAATCATGTGGTCCAAAACCCTAAGGTCACCCAAAACTGGTGCGGTTACTTGCCACCCCGACCTGTTGTAGTCAACAGCTACTCCATGCGCTTCAGGCTGCCCTGCTGGACCACTCCGGGCTCTAACGACCTTCTGATAGCCGCAAATCTGGTTCTGATTACATTATGGCGTGTCGCTTTCCACCCCTTTGGCCTCCTGCCGCTATCGACCCGGGGCTTAGCTTGTAATGGTTTTCCGCCACTCTCTCTGATAGGTCGCTTTCATCTGCTTCCAGGCTGCTCCTTACCCAACTGCCAGAAATCCTGGAGTTGCTTACCCAAAACTGCTATTGCACTGACACTGTGCATCAGCATCACTGCACTGTGCTTGGGCTTTGTACTGCCTACTGCGCATCTCTGACTATGCAATCCAAACTGCACCTTTGGAAAAACCATGCCCTTTGATCTCCGCAATCCGAACTATGCAACTCGCCAAACTTGTACTTCATAAAAAATGTGCCAACTTGGGCCATGCCCAACAATTTGCATCCTCTTCAAGTGGGGGGTTTGAGCATTCCCCTTCTTCTTAGTCAGTTGCATGTATGGGATCTTCTTCAAACTGAACACTCCTATGAATTAAATTCTTTTGGGATGAGGGGTCCAATATCTTGTATCTCTTTTCATCTTCTGCATATCCAACCATTATGGACTCCTTTCTTTGGGCTGTTGTAAACACCCAAAAAGTGCTCACTAGCTCATTTCCTTATTCACATGACCCATTTGTCCACTTTTTCACCATTTGAGCCTCTAAAAGCCAACATAAGGTCACCAAAAGGCCTTAATACACCCCTTTTTCCACTCAAAATGAGTATTTTTCCTAAAAAAACATAAAAAACCCTCAAAAAGGGTCCAAAATTCCCAAAATATTAAAAAGGGAATAAAAATAATAAAAATATTCAAAAAAGGAAAAAGGAGGGAAAAGTACCTAAACCATGTTGGTCAATACCATTGGTTTCCACAAAACCACAATGGTATTCCCCACCACCAAAACCTATAAAAAGGTGGTAGGGGCTCATTTCAGATCCATCCATCTTCCTATCCTCATGCTGCCAAAATCTCCCTTGAGTATTTGGCCATTCTAGCTACCTTGGAGAAAGGACCCTTTGGAGTTTGGAGCTGCTCACCATTGGAGCTTCTCAACTATCTTCATCACTTGGAGGTATTGTTATTGCAAGCACTTGCTTGCCCCCATTTTCAATACAAAGTTATTTTCTATATTTCTTGTTCTTGTTTTTTAATTCAAAAGTTTATTATGATATGCACATGCTAGTTTAGTTTAGATTTAGATTTAGTTTATTGTTTTTGCTTAATATTGAAACTGTTGCTACTAGTTAGCAGGTGCCCATAGCACTAAGCTTGGTTGCAAAACCAAGCCAACAGTTTTTGGCGACTCCACTGCTTTCGAACTTTAGATCTCACTTTTGCTTTAGATCTTAGTTTTTGATAGTATTAGTTAGTTTAATTCATAGATCTGCCACCCTAGACAACAGATCCATTGCTGTTCTAGATCTTGACCCATTTTATTGCCATTAACAGCCCGAAATTCTCAATTTTCGGGTTCGTTTTTCGGCGTCGGCGTATGGCTTTCGCCTCGCGGCTCTTTTCCGCGCGGTTCCCCGTGGCTTCGCGGCCTATTTGCATGCTGCACATCGCGTCTTCGCGGACATTTTCCGCGCTGCACATCGCGACTGTGTGTCGAAATCCCGCGCGGTCCATCGCGGCTTCGCGGCAGAAACCCGCGCTACCCATCGCGACTGTACGATAGAAACCCGCGCGGTCCATCGCGGCTATACTGTCAAAACCCACGATGCCATTTTTTCCATTCGGCCAATCCGTTCAAAAAATTGATTTTTTACTGTATTTTATGCCCACTTAGCTATTTTACAGTATCAAAAAATCTGCATTATTACGGCCATTTAATCTTTTTACTATTTAGAGTGCACATTTAAAAAAAAGTCTTTTTAAAAATTTTGAGAAAGTGAAAGAAGGATTTATTTGCATTTTATCTAGATAAAAGTTTTACTGTTTACTTCTTTAATATTTTGCCCATAGCAATTTTTGAAAAAGAAATCCATTTATTTCTTAAAGAAGTCATAATATTGCTTTTCTATTTCAAAAGATCCTTTGTTTTTTGAATAGTTGTTGCAAAGCATTTAATTTCCATTTATTGAAGAAGTCATATTATTTGTTTCTATATTTCAAAAGATCCTTTGTTTTTTGAATATTTTTTGCAAAGCATTTACTTTTTCAATTTCAGTTTAAAATACCACATGTGCACCCACTCAAACACATAATTTAAACTGAGCCTTAAAACTTACCCTAACTTCAACCAACTTTTAACCCCACTTGGGGAGCACTTAAAAGAACTTTGTAGCTAGGTAGTGTTGAGGGGATAGGTGTTCCAATAACACCCCTCAGTTATTACATCTGAGACATAGTTGTTGTCCATTAGGGAACCAAAATCTCCTAGTATTTTTTGGCACGGTCACAACCAATTTATCGGAAGGCCTCTCCCCTAGGAGGGTTGAAGTCGCGAGGATGGTTCCGGAAGCCTGAGTGGAATACTGAAATCCATTTAGTAACCGAAGGGCTACCATTCGCAGTTCTCGGGATATCCTTGTATGGGGGTATTGCGGTAAAAGGACCAAACGGCAGATTTACCTTTTCTGGACATGTCATGAACGGAGTATCCTAGTTGCCATTCTTTAGGATTGATTACCCAGTGTCCCTCCCGGTAGAGGGATATCTAGCCGTTGATTCAACACTCAATATTGTCTGACTTGGATTTCATCACCTTGCAGAGAATATCGTTTGTTGATTCACAATACTTTTAGTTAGGTGTTTGCATGATATATTCCACCTTTTGGTCTAGTTGCACCTCTTTTTTCTAGAAGCTGTTTGCATGTTGGTATTCTGACCATTTTTTGCATCCCTCCACTTATTATAGCACAGCTGCTATAATAAGTGCCTTTTTGAGGTTGATTTTTTGGCCTGAGAGCCTTCATTTTCACTCCCCTTCTTGCACCCTTGGTTGCATTAGGGTTTAGAGTTTTTTATACATTACCACCTTACACAGATTTTTACAGAAAAACTTATTTCTCACCATCGATAATTTTAGACGCTCTCGTCGTCTTTAGGGCGAACTCCCAGAGTTCAGTCTACTTGGCTCTCCACATCACCGATGTAGAGACTTATCCCTTGACTCGACACATCTTCGGTCAACCATACAGTCATCCGATTCTGACACACCTCGCTTCACATCCGATTCTGAGGCAGAATCCGAAAAACCCACAGAGTTATTCCCAACCAACCTTATGGCTCGAACACCATTCGACCCACTTTTCACCAGCACCATAGGAGAGACGTCCATCAACCCTTCTACTGCGGTGCCATCCATGGCAACCACCACCCCCCTAGGTATGCCTAATATGGCGGACACTACACCTTTAGGAATGCCCAACACAGGGCCACCTCCTGTTATAGGAATTCCCAACAGAGGGCCACCACTTGTTATGGGTATGCCCAACATAGGGGTCACACCCCCTCTGATTACCACAACCCAGATTCCAGGAATCACCACTACTATTCCTAACCCAGGTGTAACCCATGTTTCACTTGGAAACGCTGGTCCATACCAGACCACAGCTGTTGGAGGACACATACCTTCCATACCTAGCATACCTTTAGGGGCTACTGGACCACTACATCATACCACCATGACTAGTCCTGTCCCAGTCACTACGCCACATACATCTGCTACCTTACCTTACATGGTGAGTTTGAACTTACCAGACTTAGCCAGGCTCACCAATGACCCTATCAGACACGATCCTGCGTGGCCTCTCATGCCCACCAAACTCCCCTCCGACATCCCTAAGTTTGAGGGCAAGGCAGGTGAGGACCCCCAGAACCATATCATGTCCTTCCATCTATGGTGTTCCTCCAACTCCATAGTGGACGACTTTGTCCGCCTCCGTCTGTTATAGTGCACCTTCACTGGCTCTGCAGCTAAGTGGTATATCGAGCAGCCCCATGGGATGCATGCCACCTTTACCTCCCTTGCCTCGACCTTCCTGCAGTTCTTCCAGTTACCTATCCGCTATGATGCGGGAGTTGAGATCCTACTATCTTGCAGACAGAACACGGCCACCCACATCACTGACCACATTCATGAGTGGCGTCGACGCCGAAGCCTCTGCAAAATCAAGTTAGATGACCGCATCTTTTTAGATTGGTTTCTAAAATACCTCCTCCCTCTCATTGTGAAGGATGTGGCATCCGAACGACCCCAGTCTGAAGAAGAAGCCATCCTCAAAGCCCAACAGTTTGACCTCATTTACGCCCAGTCAGGTTATCTGTATACCATTATACCGGATGCACCTCGAGCTGATTCATCCCAACACGATGTGCCGGGGGCATCCCATGCCGCAGATGGCATCATTGGTCGTACTACCCCGCATCCCCAACCCTTTTCCATTGCACATCCTATCCATGGTCCCGACCTTTCGCGGGCTACATCTCAATATGGAGCAACCAATTCATATGATCCCATGGCACATCACCACCATATCCACGGACCTTCATGTCCACCTCAGTGCTTTGGTTATTGCACCACCCGCATACGCCCCCCCAGCCGCACCTCAACCAGGGTATTATCCATAGCAAGCTGCGACAGCTATCCCAACACCTCCAATAGCTCAGGGTTACCAACAACCCCAGCAGGTAACTGGTCCACCTCCAGCCCCTCCAGCTTATTATCCCCCACAACCTGCTCCCGCACTGCGGTGAACCAAAATCCTCCCACTACTCAAGGGCAAGTGTACACACAGCACAACCAGCCCTAGCACCAAAACAACCAGCGCAACCAGAATGAGCAACAGAACCGTGGAAGAGGACGTAACCACGGTAATAACCAACAACAACATCAAGGTCCTCCACCTCCCAATCCTCTGCAAAATAACAATGTTGCTCCTCCCAATCGGAATCCGAATCGTAATCCCGGACAGCCCAAAAACAATAACCTCAAAACAAACCATCCTTGTTCTATTTGCGGGGTTTATGGTCATTGCACACATGGTTTCCCACATTTGGAGCGAGCTCGGCAACTCTGGACTGACGATACCCATCGTCAAGGGAAAGCGACTCCTCAGCTGGCACCCAACCCTCCACCACCTCAACATCAACCTTTGGTGCTGCAAAACCCCTTTCCAAACCAAGGTATAGTGAACACTCAGCCGTTAGCTCCCCCTCAGGGCAATGCGCCACCACAACAGATCACTTATGCGGCTCCTGATCAACCCACGTTCAATTCAGGTACTCACCACTTGTTGATGATGTCAACCGATGATACCAACCTCCAAACCTGTCGAATCCAATATGGCTCCACCTCTAAAACCCCTCCTGCCGACAAAAACACTAACGTTAATCCCACAGATCAAATGTTACGTATACCTCCGGCTCCACTTGATGGCGCTCCCAAAGCACCTCGCTTCCCACTTCGCCGCATCAATAATAACCCCAATGCTCGCGCTGCGTCAAATTACAACATTGTAGATGACTTAGCCCAATCTCCTGCAGCCATGTCTGCTTTAGAAGTCCTAAAAAACTGTCCTTCACAGCGCAAGACTTTGCTCTCTGCCATTGGCGCTACTGACCCCAATGATTCACAACTGATCGCATTCGATTCAGACCAGTCCGAACCACGCTTGCCTTCCTCTTTAGCATTCCAAGTTTCTGTTTCCGTTCGAAATCTTGTCATCCATCGGTGCATTATTGATGAAGGGGCCTCTACATGCGTTATGTCCACATTCATTTGGTAGAAGTTGGGATCCCCTACTCTCTAGCAGTCCACCACTGCATTGCGAGCCTACAACGGTCGTTCGGCTCAACCCCAGGGTCTCTTACCTAATGTCCCCGTCCAACTGGCTGGTAAAACCGTGCTCATTGACATAGAAGTCATCAATGCCCAACTTGACTATAACCTTTTACTTGGCCGTAGCTACATGTATGCCATGCGGGCTGTTTCCTCATCCATGTTTCGTACCATGCAGTTCCCCCATGAGGGACGCGTGGTCAAGGTCGACCAACTCACCTATTATGATCCCAAGGCCCTCGCTGCACCTAAAAATGTTCTCCCCATGGTTGAACAACCTGTTTGTGGTGCAAATACCTCGTTTGTTTCCTCTGTGGGACCCGGACTTTACTCCGATGCACCGATGACTTCTACATTCCATTCCATTCCACCACCATCACCGGAGACCCACGTCGCTAACCTCTGTACTCTTTCCCACAATACACAAACACCCAACAATCAACAGCCCTTGTTACCTAAACCACCATTGGTCCCTAGTCACATTGGTGTTACACCCATACACACAATCCCCTTTCTATTCCCTCCTTCGGGCGTAGTAAGCGCTTCGGTTATGGCTACCCTTAGTCTCCCCGGGCTAACCTTGGGATTACCCGTGTGGTATATTTCGCCTCCCGTTCCCCTACCGACACCAAATGTCATCCTGCAACCAGTGCAACCCATTGTCACTTCTACCCAACCACCTCCCGGTATCACTACTCCTTCGTCATCCACGAATCCCCCTCCTCTCATCAGGCCCACTGGGGGTAGAGGCCCACAACCATACACTGCCATACCTCCTCCCAAAGCAGTTAAACCTCCCCCCATTTTTTGTGCTCCTCCCAAATGCTCGTTGTGTGATGAGTTAGGCCATCCAACTCATCAGTGTCCACAGTTACCTGCATTACAGGAAGACATGCAAATGCTGGACGACGACCCCAACATCCCGATTGTCAAACTCGACCCAAATTCCAAGCCTCGTGATAAGTCACTGCGCACTAACCACCCTTGTGCCATATGCGTTGTTTACGGTCATTACTCACATCACTGTCCTGATATCCCAGATTACAGAGCAGCGTTGTATGAGTTGAATAACGTCGACTTAGAAATATCTCCTCCCCTCATCGAGGAGATCTACCCTTCCCCATCATCCTCATCCGGAGAGATTAACACCATTTATATGATCTCTTCGACTACCACTACCTCATCACTTGATTTGACCACTCAAAGCTCCCTCAATGATAAAGAGATTCTAGAGGATCCTACTGCCCCTGATAATCCCTGGGAAGACATGCACCGTCGTTCAGACTTCCTCCCAGAAGAGACCTCATCCACCACCGCTACCCAATTTACGGTTGAGTCCAAAGTTTTCCTTCCTACTAAAGTCGACTGGTTCAAGGATCCTATTCCTACTCCTGATGCTTCCGAGGAAAATAACATGGCCAATATTTCTCCCGTCATCCACATCGACATCTCCGACCCACCTGGTGCCCTTCATACCATTACATTAGGAGCCTCCCACAGTGAGCATGAGATTGGAGAATACAAAAAACTGTTCCAAGAATTCACTGATGTCTTTACTTGGTCAGATATAGAAATGCCTAGCCTTCACCCCGCCATTTATACGATCTCCACTGGATACCCCTTTGTCCACTTGGCCCTGTCCATTGATCCCGTTCACACACAGGTTCCACTCTGCTACGTCGGTTTCGCTGATGGTGCAAGCCGTTGGTCCCCCAATCTGGCCTCCGCAACTTGGGTAATATATTCCCCTTCACATGAGTTGATCCACATCGACGAAGTGTGTTTAGGTGCCGCCACCAACAACTAGGCTGAATATGATGCCGTGACCGGTCTCCTGGCCACAGCTCTCCAAATGAGCATACGTCACCTTAACATTTTCTTGGACTCACAACTCCTTGTTTCCCAACTCAACAACGATTACCAGGTATGCGATCCCTGTCTTTTCAGAAAATTCCTGTGCACTAAACAAATGGTTAGACAGTTTGAGTCCATTTCATTTACACACGTCCCAAGGAACCTCAATAGTGTAGCGGATCATATGGCCAACAACATTCTAGACTGGCACACTAATCGCATTATACCAAAACAAAATGTACATCCACGTACATAACATGTGCCTCCACGGGCATAAACAAAAAATTAAAAGTTTGCATCCACGTGCATAACATGTGCCTCCACGGGCATAAACAAAAAATTAAAATTTTGCATCCACGTGCATAACATGTGCCTCCACGGGCATACAGCAAATCAAACATGCCTCCACGGGTGAACGAAAAGACAACAAGTGCATCCATGTGCATACATGACTATATACCAACATCATCTATATATATATAAAAACCATGATACTCAACATGTCATAGGTGCCCTCAGCACCCAATATACAAAAAATACATCAGTCGTACAAAAAAGTGCTTCCCCATATGCTCATCAGCATTTGGGGGCAGATACAATATCATCTAGTCATCAGGATCCCTAAGCTCCTCTGGCGCCTCCTCCACCGGCCCTGCCAGATCATGGCGAGCCCGAACTCTCCGCTCTGCTAGTCCCGCTGGATCATCCCGTAGACGGATCCTCCTCTCAGCTGGCCCTACCGGGTCATCCTGAGCACCATCCCTGTGCTCTACCACAAAAACCACTGTCCTCAACAAGATCGACTGCCACTCACGCGGCACACTGAAGCAACGCTCCACGATGTCCCGGTCCAAGTCTCTCCATCCATCCTCGGGGAGTGCAGCTAGAATCATGTCAAATGTCTGTCTGACACCCTCTATGGCATCATCTCGAGGGCCAACCCCTCGCCCATGAGCCGCAAATCCTCCACCACATGGAGGTGGTACCGCTGCAGGAGGTTGAGCAACCACCATCACCCGCCCCCGATGAGCCACGTAGTCTGCCGGTGGTACAAGACCAACATCTGCACAATGCAAGTAAACCATCATATACATATCTAACTATAATCATAAACAAATCACATGATATAGTAGAAAGCAAACCACAAAACATACCGTCTAAACCCCAGGCCTGTCCCTGGGCTCGAGGCATATCTGGGTCGCCTCGGTAGTCCATGCCAGCATATGGGTAATCCTCAATCACCAGGGGCATCTGCTCCCACTGCTCATATACCTCCTCCGTAAAAAACCTGCGGACACCACCACCGCCATGAGGCATCATATGCCCCCACCGCACCATGCGCGGCTCGCTCACCAGACCATCACGAATGGGCACCCGTGGTCGCAAGGTCGGCACCCGCTCGAAGAAAAAACAACATAGAAAGGAGGCATAACAGAACTCTCCTCCCTCTCGACAGACCTTGTCCAGATCTCTCCGGACACCAGCAAGAAACATCTGACCCCACGCGTAATAGGTCCCCCTCAACACAGAATCTACCATCATCAGCACAGTGAGAACTTCATGATACTTCTTTCCTTTTCCTATTTTCATCAGGTCCATTTTTTGACCATTTTTTGGACACCCTCGTTGCCTCGATTTGCGTGCCACATCGGTCGTCGTCCATTTTGGACAAGTCTTATATCGCCGGATTCAGTTTTTCGCGCTTGTGATGATGCTTGAGCTCATTTCTCGCTCTCACCTTTAGATTTTTAGGGCATTTTTCCATGCCCCCTTGTCGCCTCGGTTTGCGTGCCACATTGGCCGTTCTCCGTTTTCGACAATCTTTATATCGCCGAATTTAGTTTTCTGCGCTCGTGATGATGCTTGAGATCATTTCTCGCTCTCACCCCCAGTTTTTTCGGGCATTTTTCCCCATGCCCCCTCGTCACCTCGATTTGCATGCCACATCCGCCGTTCTCCATTTTTGACAAGCCTTATATCACTGGATCCAGTTTTCTGCACTTGTGACAATGCTTGAGATCATTTCTCGCTCTCATGCCCATATTTTTTGGCCACTCTTTCAAAATGCCCTCTCATTGCCTAGGTTTGCGTGCCACATTGGCCACAGCCCCCTTTTGACAATATTTATGTCATCGGATCCAGTTTTCCGCACTCATGATGGTGCTTGAGACCTTTTCTCGCTCTCATCAATCCCTTTTTCTTTGGTATAATTTTATCCCTTTTTCGAGCCGAGCAATCCCTTTTACGAAAAAGGCACTTAGGGAGTTTCTGTTAAGCTCTTTTCTGACTCCTAAAACAATGAAAAGATCGCCGAACAATCTTGCTTCCTTTCATGCTCGCTAAACGTATCTGAAAGGGCGTCTACCTGGTATAAGTTTACCCCTTTTCCGGACCTTGTAGACTAATTGCGAAAAAGGAATACTCTAGTCACATCGGCTAGAAGAGTTCTCCATCTGCATCATTTTATGCTTTTTCGGGCCTTGGAGACTAAACTTACGACAAAGAACACCAATGGAGTCCCCTTACCGCTTTCAGACTCTCTAAACATGAAAGCGACCACGAGCAATCACCATCCTGGGCTCGTAAAACCAACAGGATAGTAATCATAACCACTGTAGAGTGTTCTTATCGTTTTTAGACTCCTTAAAAATGAAAGCACCAATGAGCATGAACAGTCCTGGGCTCACAAAATCCACAAGACAGTACCATTTTCAGAGCACACTTTTATCCCTTCTTGGAGCTCATTAAAACTACGAAGAAGGTCCCAATGGTGCCCCTTATTGCCACAACAGATCAAGTCTACTCATATGGCAGCTTCCCACATTTTGGTCGCCTTTGTTCAGAGTATTCTACAGTATGTCACCCTGAGACTCCCTCGACAGCACCCATCAGCTTGACCAACCCCTAGAGTCAATACATACCCTTCAGTCCTTAAAAATCATGATCCTCACACCTATAAGTCAGTCCCCTACGCTGCCAGGTCAACCATGTCATCATGCTCTGAACAAAGGAAGTTTGAGTCCACCCACTATATGACCCCAGTTACTTCCCATCCCCACAAGTATGTCAGTCCTACCATCAGTACTACCACACTTCAATTCTACACCTCGCGCTCCTATCAAGGAATCATCATTACCTTGTTAGTTGTTGGTCTCCCTCTGTCGTCAATAACCACATTTATTCCATAGGATAGACCTAGAGGTCCCTGTGTCTTGGACTCATCACCATTTATGATGAGTGCCTACGAATCATTTCGAGAAGAGTCCTTAGTGCTTCTCCAAATGGTTGTTTCTCACATGCTCGACTTCAACACCTTGATCGCATCGTTGAGACTCGCACAGGGCATCGATCCGTTCAGTTATTAGTCGAAGACCCGGGATACCATCTGACTCCTCCACATTTGAGAGTCTACTTATGGAAACAACCAATTACATTTTTTCTATAGATATCCGGGTTGCGTATAGCGACAGTATTAAGATGTACCCCAGTTTCATACTCCCTCGAGTATGCAGTTACAAATACTTCTCAGAGATGACTCTCAGTCGTTGAGTCCCTACAGATGTTGGACACCTTCAATCTCAGCAGTTTAACAGTTATTCCAGTGTATCAGTTATTGAGATCAGTCATGTTATGATCATGAGTGTATCCCAAAATAATGTCCCCTCTGGACCATTATGATGTACCAGTAGATTCTTTATGTATTAGATCCCCCTTCTTGGGACTAATTGTTTGTTATGTATATGTCTTGATACGAGCATGGGTATGCCCGCCTCGTCCATTATCAGAGATTATTCCTCATTCATATTGAGGCCATGTAATATTTTTTGTTTTTGCAGCTTCCAAGGTCCGTGGATCCAGACTCTAAACGGTCTCTTCTCCTCCCCAAACCCCAGAAAAAAGACAAAAGAACTATGATGTCTATCGGCCATACGATGAGCTCCTGCCCTCACACATCAGGGGGCAATCTGTTAACACCCAAAAAGTGCTCACTAGCTCATTTCCTTATTCACATGACCCATTTGTCCACTTTTTCACCATTTGAGCCTCTAAAAGCCAACATAAGGTCACCAAAAGGCCTTAATACACCCCTTTTTCCACTCAAAATGAGTATTTTTCCTAAAAAAGCGTAAAAAAACCCTCAAAAAGGGTCCAAAATTCCCAAAATATTAAAAAGGGAATAAAAATAATAAAAATATTCAAAAAAGGAAAAAGGAGGGAAAAGTACCTAAACCATGTTGGTCAATACCATTGGTTTCCACAAAACCACAATGGTATTCCCCACCACCAAAACCTATAAAAAGGTGGTAGGGGCTCCTCATTTCAGATCCATCCATCTTCCTATCCTCATGCTGCCAAAATCTCGCTTGAGTATTTGGCCATTGTAGCTACCTTGGAGAAAGGACCCTTTGGAGTTTGGAGCTGCTCACCATTGGAGCCTCTCAACTATCTTCATCACTTGGAGGTATTGTTATTGCAAGCACTTGCTTGCCCCCATTTTCAATACAAAGTTATTTTCTATATTTCTTGTTCTTGTTTTTTAATTCAAAAGTTTATTATGATAAGCACATGCTAGTTTAGTTTAGATTTAGATTTAGTTTATTGTTTTTGCTTAATATTGAAACTGCTGCTACTAGTTAGCATGTGCCCATAGCACTAAGCTTGGTTGCAAAACCAAGCCAACAGCTGTAAGGTGTTTCTTTTGTCTGGAGGTATTCTAGCCCATGATATTGAGCCAAACACCCTGAGGTGAGACACATCAGGCTTGTGTCCCCTTCAAGCCTCAAATGGCTTCTTTCCATCCAAGGTTTAGTGTGGTACTCTATTCTAAACATATGCGGCACAGTTAATGGCTTCATCCCATATTTTAGGAGACAAGGACTTATCCTCCATCATACAAGTAGCCATCTCCTTCAATGCTCTATTCTTGCGCTCTGCCACACCATTCTGATGGGGTGTGTAAGGCATAGAATGTTGGATTTGAATGTGATATTATTCACATAGTTGCTGAAGGTAATTATTGACATATTCCCTTCGATTATCAGTCCTAAAGGCCTTTATTTTCCTCCCACTGAAGTTCTCCATTGAAGCTTTGAAAACTTTGAATGAATCAAACGCTTCAGATTTTAGCTTGAGAAATAATACCCAACAGAAATCTTGAAAAATCATCAATGAATGTTAGGACATATTTTTAGTTTCCATAGGAAGGTGTAGGAAGAGGTCCTATCACATCTGAATGGACCAAACCAAGAGGATGAGAAGCTCTTCTTGCCTTCCCCTTCTCATACTTGCACTCTCAATGCTTCCCAACAATGCATCCTTTGCAAGTGCCATTGGAAAATCTGATGCTCGGAAGTCCTTCAACCATGTTTTCTTTGCTCAAGGCATGAATTTATCTGTAGTTGAGGTGTCCAAACCTCTCATACCAAATTCTACTAACCTCATTATCATGTGACATAAGAGCATTAGAAGATGAGTAAGAAATAAAGTGTGAAAACTTGTACATTTTTGACTCATGATCTGCAACACCAATTGCTAGCACTTTTCCTGTAGAAACTTTTAAAAAATGCACATCTTCTTGAGTGAAAATCACTCTCTTGACTAAACAAATGTGGGTCATTTGTTAAAAAGATAGGATATTTTCTACAAGATCAGGCACATACAACACATTACTAAAGTACCCATTGTCTAGACTAATCTTCCTAATGCCTCTCGCTGGTATCTCTGAGTCATCACCCATGAGAATAGGAGGACCGCTGTAAGGTGAATGAGTAGAGAAATTTTGTCTTGCAGAAGCCATGTGCCTTTAAGCACCTGAATCTATGATGAATGAAGAGGATTCTGAGGTACTATCCATGAATGCATGGCATCTCTCCTTGTCTTCATAAATACCCTCCTTCTTCTTTGCACCTTCTGGAAGAAGAATGTTTTTTTTTAAGAGGATGATTCATCATGTTAATGGTCTTCTTCATGCATGCACTTTCAGGGTGCAAACCCTTTTGAAAGTAAGTGCATTTGGTTTTCTCCTCCTTCTTCCCTTTCTCCTTTCCAAAATTTGAAACCCCCTCAGAAGATCTGGGATTCTCTTTGTCTTTCCTCTTCTCTTGCTGCTTCGAATCTTTGGATTTTTCTTCCCCTTTGCATGCTTCGAATTAGCACCTGCAAGAACTTGGTACTTTTTATTGATGGCACCCATTTCAACCAATTTATCTTGTTCTTGTGTAAGAATCTCCATGAAATATGCCAAATATGGATTAATCTTCTAGTTTTGAATAGTGATCTTGGTGGAATGGAATGTTGAAACAAACACAGAGTACTCAGGACCCAACTTCAAAAGCATTGACAACACCAGTTGTTCGTCCTTCTTCTCAATGCAACATTAGTTGTGCTGCAAGACCATGTATTTGAACTTGGTGAAGAAGTATTGGATGGTCTTGAAACTGCTTAGGTTCAGAGAGATAAACTCATTCTCAAATTGGTGGCCCCTCAACTCATCATTCTTCCCAAATAGTGACTCAATCTTGAGCCACACTTCATTTGGGGTGGTGAGACTATCTATATGAAACAAGAGGTCTCTTGAGATGCCGAGACAAAGCATGCCAAAAGCTTCATCCATTCCATTGAAGAACTTCAACTTCTCTACTGCAGAATTTGGATCATTCTCGGTCCCCATGGTAACTCTGAAGAGACCCTTGGATCTCAAATGGATTATCATTTCAACCTTCCACTCAAATTAGGTGAATGGAGTGAACAAGATGACATGAGACCGCTCCATTATGTAGCTTTCACACTAGGTGACAAAGAACACTATAAACCTGTAATGCAAACACTCAATCACTCGAGAGGGGATCCTAAGTAGCTAATTCAAATTATGCATTGAAATAAGGCACATTCAGGAGTGCATCACACCCTGGGTAGACTCCAAGCGATTGATCCAATGGCTTCAAGGAAATGGCCCTTGGGATTTATGTGGTTTCTCCACTGCTTCTGGTGCACTTTTGAAGCAGACTAGTTCGACTAGAAGCTCCAGTAGCTCTGATACCATGTTAAATTCAAATCACAGTAGGATCAACTAGCTAAAGATATCCCCACAATTAATAATTTTACTAAGTATACAATAAAAACAGTGTAAAAGAGGCACAATGAACACACAAATGATCAAATAGCAGGTTATTCTTGTTGAATATTGTAACTTCTAAGAATATTATATTTGTACTTTATTATTCTTGAGATGTTTCATCCCTCCGAGGTGATTCTATTATGTATCCGTAGATGTTTATTCCTCCGATGGATTATGGTAACCAGGGTTATTAGACCCACCATGTGGGGGTCGGCCCTGAGTTTATTATTTAGAGGTTATTAGACTTCACTAGGAGAGGTCGGCCCCATTAGGGATTTTAGTCAGTCGGGAACTAGTATAAATAGAGGAGATTGCTCCTCACTTATCTCACACTTGCTCAGCTCAGAAAGTAGCGCACTTGTGCTTGAGAGGTCTACATAATAGGTAGAGAAGGAGGTCAAGTCTTGGAGCACATCTTGTATTTTGGTTGATCATCTTATTGAGGAAAGCTTTGCTGGGTTTTCTACCCCATGAGGGTTTCCCAGGGTAATATCTTTGTCTATCTTGTGATTATTTTTCTTTCAGTGATCTTGCTAGTCAAATTAGTTTAAACTTAACATGGTAGCAAAGCTAGCCTGAATTGAACATCTTTCACAAGGTGAAATTATATTTCTCTCTCTCTCCCAAAATTAGGGTTTCTACAAAAGTTAGTATTTTTGGATTCTAGTTGCATGGCTGAATATCCCTTCTAAAGATCTAGCTTTTGAGCCTTGGATCGAGGTTTTTGGTTAGGTAGAACTATGGGAAAGTCAAACCCTAGTTTTACCAAAAGTGCGATAAACCAGAAATTCTGTTGCAGTTCTAGAAAAGTGAAAAAGGTAAAGTTTCCTACTCTATCTCTTATCTCTTGGACTCCCCCAAGAAAAGATGGCTCCAAGCACTAAGCTTGAAGACAATCTTGAAGGTATAGAGGATTTTCGAGCATGGAAATACAGAATTGGTCTCATTCTTGAAGAGAATGATCTTGCTCAATATATCAAGGATGAAGTTGCAGAACCTGAAGGAGATGAAGCCAAAGAGAAGCACATGAAGGATTTGATTAGGGCAAAGAGAATCATTTCTAATTCTATTAAAGACCACTTGATTCCCCAAGTGGCATCCAAGAAGACTCCAAAGGAAATGTATGATGCCCTGGGAAGAATGTATGAAGGAAAGAACATCAATAGGAAGATGAACCTAAGAACTCAGTTGAAGAGTACCAAGATGCCCAAAGGAGAATCCATTCAAGACAACTTCTCAAGGGTCTCCCAAATCAAGGAACAACTAGATGCCATTGGTGATACTCTTGATGAAGATGAACTGTGATGACTGCTCTAAATGGTCTCACTAGACCTTGGGAGTCATTCATACAAACTATGTGTGCTAGAAAAGAAAGTATGAAGTTTGATGTAGTATGGGAGGATTGTGTTCAAGAAGAAGCGAGGGTAGCCAACATAGAAGCCCTTCTCAAGGAGGATGACCAAGCCTTGGCTACACACACTAAGAGAAGGAAGAATCAATCTTACTTCAAGAAGGACAATCACAAGGAGTCTCAATCTCCACAAAGATTTTAGAAGAAAGGAAAAAGGGAAGTTCTCTTCTTTCCAATGTTTCAACTGTCATAGAGAAGGACACATTGCTTGATTTTGTCCTTCGAAGAATAAGAAAAATATTCACTATAAAAGACATCAAGCACATCTTGCAGAAGATGATAGTGAAGAAGAAGAAGAAGAGGAAGTAAGGCCTCATAGGAAAAGATCCAAAAGAAATGAAGAAGAAGAAGAAAGACCCCTCCCTAGGAAAAGATCTAGAAGGAATGAAGAAGAAGATGCAGAAGAGTATGTTCTATTTTCTGCACTCTCTGGATCTGTCTCCTAGATAAGATACATGGCTCATTGATAGTGGTGCTTCAAAGCACATGACATGTCAAAATAAAACTCTCTCAAGACTTGAAGAAAAGTCTTCTCCACAAAAGGTATCACTAGGAGATGATTATCAATATCCCATCAAGGGAATTGGTGAAGCAAGCTACAAGCTTGATTCTAGAACACCTTTGAAGATGAAAGAAATTTTATATGTACCAGGTTTGAAGAAGAACCTACTTTCTAGCTCAGCACTAGAAAAGAAAGGATTTAGAATTGCATTTATTGATGGTCAAGTACTTATGTATGTGTCCCAAAGGAAAATCAATTGAGGATGCAATTGTTATTGGTGAAGAAGAAGGAGGTCTTTACAAACTCAAGGGTCACCTAGAAGCTTCCCTTGTCCATGAAACCACTAGTCCCAGTGAACTATGGCATAGAAGGATTGCTCACATTAACTACAAGGCCCTACCCTATGTGAGCAAGGTGGTCATAGGATTACCACACTTAAATATTGACTATAATGGCTCATGCAAAGGATGTGAAAAAGGGAAGAATGTCAAGAACCCTTTTCCAAAGAGTGAAACCAAGACTAAGAACATTTTGGAGTTAATACACTCAGATGTATGTGGACCAATGCCCACCACTTCCCTAAGTGGGTTTGAATACTATCTCTCATTCATTGATGACTATTCAAGGAAGACTTGGATATAATTTCTAAAAGGTAAGAATGAAGTCTTTGGAAAATTCAAAGAGTTCAAGGCCTTAATAGAAAATCTCTCAGAAAAGAAAATCAAGATTCTCAGAACAGATAATGGCAGAGAATATACTTCAAAGGACTTTGAAGACTTTTGTAAGGAAGCTAGAATCAAGAGGGAACTAACCACTCCCTATAATCCCCAACAAAATGGGGTTGCTGAAAGAAAGAATAGAACTATCATGGAAGCTGTAAAGACTATGATACATGACCAAGATCTACCCATGTATCTATGGGCTGAAGTAGCTAGGACAACAGTCTATGTACAAAATAGACTTTCCCATAGTGATCTTGAATTCAAGACTCCATAAGAAGTGTTCAAAGGAAAGAAGCCTGGCGTAAGTCATCTCAAAATATTTGGATGTCTTGTGTACATTCACATTCCAAAAGAAAAGAGAACCAAGTTGGATCCTTCTGGTAAGAAGGGAATATTTGTTGGATATTGTGAATCATCCAAAGCTTTCAGAATTTACATACCTGGTTTTCATCATATGGAAATAAGTAGAGATGTAACATTTGATGAAGAAGCATCTCTCAAGAAATCTAGGAAGTGCCAACTTGAATAAATATATGAAGAAGATACACCTCCTAGAATCACAGAAGCTGTGCCCATCCCTGAAGATGACACACCAGAGGATCATGACATGTTAGAACCACAAGAACCCCCTATTACAAACTTATCTAGGAAAAGAAGGCCAGCATGGGCTAGAGACATTATTCAAGGAGCTGAAAAATATGGAGCTCCTGAAGGCTCCACTAGAGAAAGAAAGAAACCAAAGCTAGTATCCAACTATGTGGCCTTGATGTGTGATCTTGTGGATCAACAACCTACTAGCTATGAAGAGGCAACTCAGAAGAAAGAGTGGGTAGAAGCAATGACAGAAGATTATCAGTCAATAATGGAAATTGATGTTTGGGATATAGTTCCCAAACCAAAAGATAAAAGTGTGGTTTCTTCCAAATGGATATCCAAGATAAAACATGCTGCAGATGGTAGCATTGAAAAATACAAGGCAAGATTTGTAGCCAGAGGATTCTCTCAGAAAGAGGGAATTGACTATGAAGAAACATTTGCACCAGTTGCTAGGTACACTTCAATTAGAACTATCATGGCACTTTCATCTATGATGAAGTGGAAATTACACCAAATGGATGTTAAGACAGCTTTTCTGAATGGTGTAATTGAAGAAGAAGTGTACATAGAGCAACCACAAGGGTTTGAGGTTAAAGATGGGAGAACACATGTATGCAAACTGAAAAAGGCATTATATGGATTGAAGCAAGCTCCCAGAGCTTGGTACGGAAGGATTGACAATTTCTTAACAAGCATGGGCTTTACCAAGAGTAAAGCTGACCCTAATCTTTATCTCAAGGTAATGGATGATGAACTAGTTATACTGCTGTTGTATGTAGATGATCTATTTCTAACTGGAAATGAGAAACAAATTATCGAATGCAAGAAGAAGCTTTCTTTAGAATTCGAGATGAAAGATCTCGGATTAATGCACTACTTCTTAGGTCTAGAAGTATGGCAAGAACCAAAAGGAATCTTTCTAAATCAAGGTAAGTATGCTATGGAGATTCTAAAAATATTTGATATGTTCGAGTGTAAAGCCATGGCCACTCCCATGGACTCCAACTTGAAGTTATTAGTTAATGACTCATCAGAATTAGTGGACATAACTCTATATAGACAAATCATTGGGTCATTGATGTATTTAACAAATACCAGACCAGATATATGCTTTGTTGTAAATAACCTGAGTCAGTATCTAGTAGAACCTAGAAAGGTTCACTTAATAGCTATAAAGCATGTAATGAGGTAACTAAAGGGTACATTAGATTTTGGTCTATCTTATCTTGGAAATCATGAACTCATATTACATGGTTACTTAGATTCTGATTGGGCAGGAAGTGTCTCAGACAGAAAGAGTACATCAGGTGGATGTTATGGTCTTAGATCTGCCATGATCTCATGGTTCAGCAAGAAAAAATCTAGTGTGGCTCTCAGTACTGCTGAAGCAGAATATATAGCTGCTTGCTCTGCCAGTTGTGAAGCAGTGTGGCTTCGGAAGCTATTATCTGGAGTGTTTGACTTAGAAATGGATCCCACTATGACCATGTGTGACAATCAAAGCTATATTAAGATGACAGAAAATACAACATTCCATGATGAGTCAAAACACATAGAGATCCGATATTTATACAAATGAGATATGGTGCAGAGAGGATCTATTAAGCTCAAGTATGTGAGCAATGAGGAACAGATTGCTGATATATTGACCAAACCTCTGTCTCGAGTAAAATTTGAATATTTTCGAGACAAGCTTGGTGTAGTTCAAAAGGACCCTCCTCGAAAGGGGGAGTGATATAGTCACTGATGATGAGATTTCCCTCATCGACAGCAAGGTCGATGATGAGGATATCTGTTTACTACACCTAGATATTTATGTATGCTTAGATTACTTAGATTTAGGACACTTATACTTAGAATACTTACACTACTTGTTTTTATATTGATGTATTGATGAGGATACATGTTTTGATGATATATGTACTTGTATTGATGAGGATACATGTTTTGATGATATATGTACTTGTATTGATGAGCATACTTGTATGTACTTGTACTAGTGATTTACTAACGATATCTATATTGATGATGATACAGGTGGGGATTATATCATCCCTGGACTTCAGTCCCTTGAATTGATCCGTAGACATGTGTCTCCAAAAATGAAGTCCTTAGTGGATAGGTGGGGATTGTATCGTCCCTGAACTTCGGTCCCTTGAATTGATCCGTAGACATGTGTCTCCGAAAATGAAGTCCTTAGTGGACAGGTGGGGATTGTATCGTCCCCGGACTTCGGTCCCTTGAATTGATCCGTAGACATGTGTCTCCAAAAATGAAGTCCTTAGTGGACAAATGGGGATTGTATCGTCCCTGGACTTCGGTCCCTTGAATTGATCCGTAGACATTGTCTCCAAAAATGAAGTCCTTAGTGGATAGGTGGGGATTGTATCGTCCCCGGAATTCAGTCCCTTGAATTGATCTGTAGACATGTGTCTCTGAAAATGAAGTCCTTAGTGGACAGGTGGGGATTGTATCATCCCTGGACTTCAGTCCCTTGAATTGATCTGTAGACATGTGTCTCCGAAAATGAAGTCCTTAGTGAACAGGTGGGGATTGTATCATCCTCGATCTTCGATCCCTTGAATTGATCCGTAGACATGTGTCTCCGAGAATGAAGTCCTGAAGTGGACAGGTGGGGATTGTATTGTCCCCGAACTTCAGTCCCTTGAATTGATCCATAGACATAGACATATGTCTCCGAGAAGTGGAAAGGATTGTATCATCCTTAGGCATGATGAGGTGTCTTAAATGATCTGTAGACATAGACGTATGTCTCCGAGAAGTGGAAAGGATTGTATCATCCTTAGGCATGATGAGGTGTCTTAAATGATTTGTAGATGTATGTCTCCGAGAAGTGGTCCTTAGACTCTGTCTAAGTTGACAAGAGGATTGCATCATCCCTAGGCATGATGAGGTGTCTTAAATGATCCGTAGACATATGTCTTCGAGAATGGAATGATAGGATTGGATCATCCCTGAACCTCGGTTCAAAAGGTACATGATAGGACTGGATCATCCCTGGAACTTGGTTCAAAAGGTACATGATAGCATTGTATCATCCTTGGACCTATGTCCTAAAGAGAGCAGGATTGATCATCTTATAATATGATCGTGTGATGACGATGCTGATGATCGTGTGATGATGACTCAACGCTGATGATGTTGATATTCCAGTAACTGGTTGAGTTACTAACGATGATGTATTGAAGAAAGCTTCCGATGATTTATAGATGTATCATGTATGATGTAGTCGATGACTCCTTGCTCCTGTAGATGCTGTTATAATATCCTTCTCGTTAAGGGGGAGTGTTGAATATTGTAACTTCTAAGAATATTATATTTGTACTTTATTATTCCGGAGATGTTTATTCCTCCGATGGATTATGGTAACCAGGGTTATTAGACCCACCATGTGGGGGTTTGCCCTGAGTTTATTATTTAGGGTTTATTAGACTTCACTAGGAGAGGTTAGCCCCATTAGGGATTTTAGTCAGTCGGGAACTAGTATAAGTAGAGGAGATTGCTCCTCACTTATCTCACACTTGCTCAGCTCAGAAAGTAGCGCACTTGTGTTTGAGAGGTCTACATAGGAGGTAGAGAAGGAGTTCAATTCTTGGAGCACATCTTGTATTTTGGTTGATCATATTATTGAGGAAAGCTTTGCTAGGTTTTCTACCCCATGAGGGTTTCCTAGGGTAATATCTTTGTCTATCTTGTGATTATGTTTCTTTCAGTGATCTTGCTAGTCAAATTAGTTTAAACTTAACAATTATATTACTCTCAAACCCATAAATGAGTTGAGAACACCCTTATATTAAATTTGGGAAAAATCATGAGCCTTTGGAGGCATTAGAATTATCTACAAGTGGTTAGCTTACATTGGACCTCAATCCCCCTAGGTTTACCAATAGTCTCCGAAATCACCTCAACCTGTCACAAATTTCTAATATGGATGTTGGGATGGCATGGTTTTGACACAAACCCAGTCGATAGGGGTTCCTCACTCCATTGACACCCAAGCCACTGCAATCTCCCCGAGCACCGGCCCAGACAGGTTTTACCCTGTCCAGCAACACCTACAGAGAAGATGAAGTCTCACCCGAGATGTTCGAGGGAGAGATGATGGAACCACATTTCCGCTGAATGAAGGAGGTCCATGTGAATCTATTTATTAACTTAGTGCAACATTATTTAATAGATCTAACTACTCAACTTATGAATCAAACAAAATTGCATCATCATTCAATAGATCTCATTATAAGCAAAACCATTAATGCAGAAATAGATCTAATAGGGAAACATCGCATCATTCACAGATTCATATCATATATCGCATTCATAACAAGAAAACATAAAATGACACAATGATTATGCTCAAGCTTCGTCATGTCATATTAATCTTCGCAACAAAATACATATACATCAACACAGTTCTTCTGTTGCATACCCAGATTCAAAAGACCAAGATCAATATCTGATACAAAACATGTCGTATTCTTATGCTATGATCACGATGTGGATTCTAAGGATGATCTTAAAACTTGCAATGCTACATCTATTTATAGGATTGCACCTTTACATTCATGGTCCACTTAGACAACCACCTAACTACTTCTTAACACGATCTACAAAAGAATGACCCTAACCCACACAATGCGGTCCAAAATGACCGAAAAATACGTAAAATAATATCATTTTCAACTTGTGCGTGGTTTTCCTCCTTGCCCGTCATCTTTGACCTTGCGTAGCATCCGCAATGTTGCGTAGCTGACTCATCTAAACCCACCTTCTAATAGTCCCCTAACACAGTCTTGTGGCTCGCCCTCGAGCCACGTCAGCTGGACATGGTGTATTCGTTGATCTTTAGCTGGAAGTCTTCATACTGCTGACTGATCTCCCTAGCTTGCTCCTTGACTGTCGCAGCGATCTCCTGACTCTCTGTCAAGTCCTATGATAATGGATGCTTGACCAGCTTATCAACAATTTTCTTCTTGCCTTCCTACGTGGCCTGCAGCACAGAAAATGCCTTGACTGAAAGCTGGAACTCATCTAACTGTGTAGTGCACTTCCGCTGACGCTCTTGTGCCCTTGCGAATTGCTATTGTAAATCCGTCAGCTACGCATACTTGGTGACCTGAACCACTAGTGGCAACACTCTCAAAGAAGCATTCATTGTTGTTAGCCGTCCTTCTACCTCCTGCACTAGCTTGGTCAGTTGCTCCAATTGCTCATCCTGGACTATACTGTCCGAAAATTACACAGTCGCTTCAGTTACTTTTGTCGCTTCTTGCTCCAACTCTCCTAGCTGTGTTGCCATCTCCTCCATGGTGCTTTTCCTTTCTTCTACTTGCTTCAGCGGTGTGCCTGGTTGTACCAGAGCCATTAAGTCTGCATTGTCTCGCTGCAACTAGGTAATGACGACCCCAAGTCATTGTGCTCTTTCGACCGCATCCAATGCCATGGTGGGCTCCAATACATACTGACAAGCATCAAAAATTCCCTCTTCCAGCCACACTCTGCTGTCCCAAAGGTTTTTTCTCTCCACCGTCAAGCGGTCCTGTTCCTTCTTTAGCTCCTCGCTTGCTCTAGCATTCTCTACAATCAGCTGCTCTTGCTTGGTCCCCAATTATTCTACCACTTCCTGCATTGTTACTTCCTTCTCTTTTAATTATTCTACCTCTTTCTAGTCCACTGTCGCATTCTCCTACGATCGCAAGAACTGACCACTGATACTTAGCTCCCTATCTACCATCTCCTGATTGGTGACACTCAATGAATTCACCAGCGACTGTATGGACATCCCATTGATGTCGATGAACATATTTTGTGACTGTTGCAGGGAGGCATGGAGATCCTCATTGTCAGTCACAATCATAGTTAGTTGAATTTGTACATTCTGAACCTACGTCCCGGTTTTGATTGAGCCAACGTCCTGCATAGTCACTACCTCCGGTTCCTTCTTCAAAACAACATCATATAAAGAATCAAGTCAATTTTTTACCTCCCTAAAACCTTCTTCATTGCTTCAGCTGAAGCCTCCATGGCGTGTGCAATGGCATCAATAAGCCAGTTTAGCTGCGCTTCCATCTCTAGGCTTGTGCCACTTGTCATACCTTGTTCGTGTCGCACCTTTGTTCTAGCCTCCTCAAACGTGCGCTCTTCCTTCTCATCAGTGGGTGTCCATGTCGACTCTTGGTCCGAGTCATGGTTACTCTGCTAGTCCATCTCTGGTATTGGATCATCTGGTGCATTCGCTGGTGGGCTTGTCGATACTTTTTCCAGACTAACTGGTTCTCTCCATTCGATGGGCCAATCATCAACAATCGTCTCCATCTCTTTGTCAGAAAACTTGTATGGTTTCAGCAACCATCGCTTCTCTAGATCGCACCGCACTTGCACATGAATGGCATGTGGGCCAATTGTGAACAAGGAAATCTGTTGATATCTCGTTACGGCTGCCTTAGATAATCGTGGAACTTGCACAACTCCCTCTACAGCTCCTCCTAGTAGACCCAAAACTGTACTGCACAGTCTTTAAGTCGCTTGGCTTCTTTTACCCACTAGAGGTTCTAGTAGCATGTGCCCCTACAAACCACTACTGCCAGAATTTCCATACCTTGATAACCATCTGGCTCCATCCAAGCCACAAGCGCGATCAAAATCAACAACCAACTGTATGCAAACGGTCGCTTCCCCGCCTGGATTGCCACTACATCCTCTGTCAACTGGTTCAGTAAAAAGAGCAACTGGTTCATTTCTACCCCTTGCGCACACAGCTCGGCGCATGCAATGACCCCCAAGCTACCTTGGTTGGGTTGATTATTCCTAAATACGTTACCAGCCAAAAGCCTTCCCCAATGCGCACCACCTGATCATTGATGTTGTCGATGCGGTAAGCCTGTTCGTCACGCTGTAAATCATAGCACTTCCTAAACGTCGTCGCGAGTGTCTTATCAATATCTTGCCCTTAGAAATACTGCGAGGGGTCTATCCCATCCATAGGAAACCCTTTGATGTCTGAAATAAGGGTGATCGTTACTGTGACCGGTTTGTCTAGCCATAACATGATTTACGCAAGCATTTGCCTTGGTCAACTACCCAAAATGCGGCATGTGTATCAAATGCAACAGTCCTGCCCTATCCACCCCGCGTGCCCAACCCAACCCGCGCGCCCAACCCTTTGAAATAATGGGTACTGAGTTGCCTCCTGCTAGGACCCTCGACTCATATGGTTCCGTCGTAATGTCCCTTAAGGAAAGCATATCATCCTCGTACTTCATCTACATCAGTGCAGGCGCAATGTCTGTGGTGCCAACCATTCCCTGCGGTATCGCCGGCATCCTTACATGGCATCACTGGTTCTTGGTAGGATTTCTGGGTGGAACATCGGGCCGACAGGGAGGTATATACCCAGGGATATCTATAGTAGACACCCCATCGTGAGCTGGTTCCACCACCCCTGAGCTCGATGGACCCACCTGCACATGCATGTCCGCTGGAAGTGGTACGGACGATCGGCTCTGGCGCTTGTTCAACACCGGAGAGCTAGACTGCTTCCCTCCCCTCCACTTTTTAAGTATTGACGATGAACAGACCGACATACTGGAAACTTCCTCCTCGATTGATACTAGAACAGCTAGTGATTCCATTTCACTCGAAATTTAAACTGTGACTCGGTCCCTTGGCATGCCGCACTAGTGCCCTAGAATTCCGAATGAGTGCTCAACCTCACCTCACTTTCTCAACACAAGGAAACTTCGATCTGCAACTCTATTTAGCCTTGCCCAATTCAACTCACTACTACCTATCTCAATTCAGACTTTTCATAATAGTAACTTCCGACCTCATTCGGCCCATTCTTATAGCACCAAATCGGTTCTGCCATCATCATTACCAAATCACGTCGATCATCATGACCAAATCATGCATTAACTTCCTGAATCTATCATCGATCCTGTCAATCCAACGGTCGGATCTGCCATAAATATGCGTCTCTTCAATGAGCACCATCAGCTAACTTCATTTAACTGTCTACATTTATTGCTAATTTGATTGTGTCATGGCCCTGCGGCTATTGCGCCATGGCTTCCTAACTATGATACAACCTCTCCTAGTTGCGCATTCGTCCCTTCTGGTGCACCATCCTTCCACCTAGCATCTTGTGTGTGTGTATGTGTGTGTTTTTTCTTAACTCTTTGTAGAGCCTTATGCATCGCGCAGCACTGGGCATCTATAACTTACTTGGATGTTTCATGAACTTGATGTCATACAACAACACTAAGTCACCTTGCTTAAATTGCTTGTTTTTAATATGGCCATCGTGCCAAGATTTTTGTCGATCCTTCTCAATGTGCTAGTGAAAACCTACAACGAAATGATCCTCCTCAAGCTGCACCAACTGTGCCAGTCGTTCTTCTAATGAGGCTTCATCGTCCATGCTTGTTGTGGCTACTATGTGCAAACTCAGAACAATGTATTCCATAGGCATAACTGCCTCTTTCCCATACACCAATTTGAATGGTGTTTGTCGCGTTAATCATTTACAAGTGGTGCGATATGCCCACAAGACTGCTAGAATCTTCAAATCCCAGTATTCATGGTTCGCGTTACAAACCTTTGTAAGCACATGCTCCAACACTTTGTTGAATGCCTCCATGGTTCAATTTGCTTGCAGATGATACGGGGTAATCTTCTTATGCTGTACCTGAAGCTCTTCTCTCAATGCTCTAACTGTGCGATTGATGAAGTGACTCCTGTGGTCACTCATAAATATATTTGGGCATCCACACCAAGTAATAATGTTGTCAAACAAGAATCACGCTATTGTTGCAGCGGTGCAATCGATAATAGGTGCGGCTTCCTCCCACCTTGTTAAGTAATATGTCGCTGTAATTATGTAGCGTGCACCAATTATCTTTCTAGGAGGGTTGACTGGTCCCACGAAATCCACAGCCCATTTATCAAATGGCTGCAATGTCACCTAAGGTACCAGTGACATCTCATATATTCTTGATGGTTTCCCAGTTCTTTGACAAGCGTTGCAAGTTCATGCATAATCTGTTGCATCATTATGAAGAGTGGGCCACTAGAGCCCTGCAGGAAGCACCTTCCTAGCAGTAGCGCGACCTCCATAGTGTCCACCAGCCACTCCTGCATGTGTCTCTGCCAATATCTTCCCTTGTTCATGAGGTAGGACACATCGCCTCAAGAGCTCATCCAGTCCTATTTTATAAAGATGTCCGACGATCAACTGGAAATCCGCGGCCTTAACCACCAACTGCTTATTCTGACTAGTGGTAAACTCCTCTGGTGCGGTTCCCATTGCCAAGAACTGAATTATTTCTTCACAGTAGTCCTCAGCCACCTCAACTCTGAATAGTTGTGCGTCTGGCAACCCATCTTCAATGTTGGCTGGTTCCTCACCTGTCTCAATTTGCGATAAATGATCTAGCCCCACATTCAAGCGACCTGGATTCACAATTAGCTTAAAAGAAAACTCCTGAAAGAGGAGTAGCCAGCAGCATATCTTCCCCCCCAACACAAGCTTATTAACCAGGTATTTCAAAGTAGAATGGTCGGCGAACATTTTGAATGACCCCCCAATAGGTAATGCCTAAACATCCATAGTGCATATACCATCGCCAAACCTTCCCTCTCAGTAGTCATATAATTTTTCTCCATAGATGACAACTTCCGACTCGCTAAAGCAATCGGGTTGGTCAAGATCTCCTTCACCTAGTTAGGCGATCACCACGCCCAGCGCAATTGACGATGTATCCACATGGACATGGAATTCCTTGATGCAATAAAGAAATACCAGTATCGGTGTAGAATCTATCTTAGCCTTTAGCATCTCGAAACTTACTTGACATTCCAGACTCCATAAGAATACCTCATCCTTCTTCAAGAACCTCTCCATAGTAGCCATGATCACAGCGTAACCATGGATAAACTTGTGGTAGTACCCCGTGTTCCCTAGCATCGCTCTCAACTATTTTACATTTGTAGGTGGTGGCAAGTTCAAAATCAGTGCAATCTTTGCTGGGTCAACCAACAAGCCTTGCTTACAAACAATGTGACCCAACAACATCCCAAATGGTGCACAGAAAATACACTTCTTCAAGTTTAGCGCGATCCAATGCTGTCTACATCACTCCAGCATCAATTGCAGGTTTTCTAGACGATCATTGATCAATCCATAAACTATCCAGTCATCCATATAGACCTACAGAAACTTCTAAATAAAATCTCTAAATGTAGCGACAACAACTCGGGAGAATATCGCCAGTGCGTTCTTTATCCCAAATGGCATCACAATATATTGGAAACAACCCCAATTGGTCACAAATGTTGTGTTGTGATGATCCTCTTTTGCGATCCTGATTTGGTGATAGCAAGAAAAGCCATCCATCAAGGAATACATTTCTTGACCACCCACTCCTTCTAGTAACTCATCAGTGAATGGCATCCGAAAGGGATCATGCATACATGCATCATTCAACATCCTCAGGTCGACACAAATCCAAACCTCACCTGTCTTCTTATCCTAAACCACCATGGGACTAGTCCATTCCGATTCTTCGACCGGCTCAATTATTCCAACATCCAACATTCTGTCAAGTTCAGTTTTCACTTTTTCCTTGTGTCATGGATTCAATCGATACAGTTGCTTCCTGATTGGTTTCACATCTGGCTTTAATGGAATCTTCATCTCTCCTAGATCCCCCAATATTCCCTTCATTTCAGAAAATGTCATATGGAACAAATCTTGGAGCTCATGCAATAGGTCTGTGACCTTTGCCATCATTTCCTCACCCTAGTAGTCTCCAACATTCACAAACTTTGGGTTCTCCTCCGTCCCAATGTTGACCTTCCTAAGCTTCAATGGTTGATTTATCGGATCTATCGGTGCGTCAGGTGCTACGACATCCCGACTCCCTTCTTTTTCCAGGATATTGATATTCCACAAGTCATCACCATCCTCTGGTCCTCCAGTAATATTATAGCATTCCATCATCGACTGCATTTGACAATGCGTATGTGGATCCATAGGGTATGCAACTGGAACCAACTTTATAACGACATCGTAGATGAGCTGCATGGCATTATGAACATCTGGATTGGCATCACCGAAACTGAAGGTATGAGTGAAGAAAACCGTCAACTTTAACCAAGTGGTAATCTCCCTGCGCAACTCAACTGAGGCATACCAAGATCTCGGCATGTCATCCAAAGTGTGGACAAAGGCATGGACCCATTCATCCTTTGGTAGCAAGGCCCACAAAGTCTGACATTCGATCAAATGACCGCCAAGGTCAGTCCACCCATCATACTTTCCAGTGTGGTATACTTCTGCGTTTCCAAAGTGAACCGTCATCAATCTTCAACACTGCGACAATCTAGTAATTGAATTCTTATGGGTATCCCAGCAACATGTTGGAGCATCCTTCAGCACCACCTCCAATTCCAGCAACCACTGTGGTTTTGAAACCTTGTCTTCAAATGGTACTAGGAATTCAGACAAACTGGGTAGTCCTTCATATACCGGTAATTCAACAGTTTCAGTCTCGACACAGCACTATCAGAGACTGCGTGATCAAACCACACTTTCTGAATGACACCTCATGCATGTGATTCTTCCAATTCTCTAATGCATCATCAGAGTCGGAAGACGCAGATCTAGAGATGTGCCAACTAAGTTCACTGTTGTCAGTCGGATGGATGTAGTCTTTTGAAATTTTATATGCGTGATCCCATCCGCTTACAACTTCGTCCTTTACTGGTTCAACATACCTTCGCCCTTCAATCGGATCCAATGGAGCTATGACTCTGAGGTCTTGATTTTCGAAGGTCATCACCCGCTTCTTGAAATTAATTACTGCCATACTGTCATTGGCCTATCCAATCCCCAGCAATGCGGGATAGGAGCCTCCACCATTGACAACTTCAATAACATCAAAATCAGCATAGGTTTTCATCCCCCCAATTTCCACAACAAGGCACGGAATTCTCCCAATTTGTGTTACTTTGGCCTGATTAGCCAGTTGCAGTTGCACGAGAGACCAGCTCAGCATTGGGCTCCCCATATTTTTCCATGTCTGCTTTGTTAGAATATTGACATCTGAGCCTAGATCCAAAATGACTGAATCTACCTCGTAGTCCCCAATCTAGATATTCATGCGCATCTCTTTTCTTGTCTTCTTTCTCTGTAAAGAGTTCACTGCGGACTCTTTCCATCCCTTGGTTGGTCGATGCAACAGACTCTCAATCTCGATAAGAGCATCAGGATCTCTTGCCAATGACAAGCAACTTTCAAAGAAGTTCTACAGAGTACCATACTGTCACAATGGTCCTGCTTCCGAAGTTAAGTCAAAAGCAACGAGCATGTCATAAGTAATTGACTTACCAATATTTCTTTTGGATGGATGTAGTCTTCTAAAATGTTATATGTGTGATCCCATCCTCTTACAACTTCATCCTTTATTGGTTCAATACACCTTCGCCCTTCAGTCGGATGCAACGGAGCTATGACTCTGAGGTCTTGATTTTTGAAGGTCATCACCCGCTTCTTGAAATTAATTACTTCCATACTGTCATTGGCCTATCCAATCCCCAGCAATGATGGATAGGAGCCTCCACCATCGACAACTTAATTAACATCAAAATCAACATAGGTTTTCATCCCCTCAATTTCAACAAGAAGGCGCAAAATTCTCCCAATTGCTATTACCTTGTCCTGATTAGCCAGTCGTAGTTGCACGAGAGACCAGCTCAGTGTTGGGCTCCCCATTTTTTGCCATGTCTGCTTTGTTAGAATATTGACATCTGAGCCTAGATCCAGAATGAATGAATCTACCTCGTAGTCCCCAATCTGGAGATTCAAACGCATCTATTTTCCTGTCTTCTTCCTCTTTAAAGAGTTCACTGTAGACTCTTTCCATCCCTTGGCTGGTCAATGCAACAGACTCTCAATCTCTGCAAGAGCATCGGGATCACTTGCCAACGACAAGCAACTTTCAAAGAAGTTCTACAAAGTACCATACTGTCGCAATGGTCCTACTTACGAAGTTGAGTTAACAGCAGCAGGCATGTCATAAGTAATTGACTTACCAAGATTTCTTCCTATCGCATCACATTCTTCAAAGAATGTGCCTCGCTCAACATCAATATCAAACTGCACCTTCTTCTTTCCAGCCAGCTGGATGAGCAGTTGCGGACCATCTTCTCCTATCATCGCACCTCCGTGAGTGATAACAGCAATGATAACATCTTGCGTCCTCGGTTGTGCTGAAATCATCGCGACAATTGGTCCCAGATTCTGGTTTGGCAGTTGATTCACATTTTGATTCGCTTTCAGATTCTGATTTTGATTCTGGTTCTGCAGCTGATTCTGATTTGGCAATTGGTTCTAATTCTAAAACTGGTTCTGCAACTAGTTCTGATTCTGCAATTGATTCTGATTCTGAAACTGGTTCTACAATTGGTTTTGGTTCTGTAACTGCGGGACATTTCCTTCCTACCATCTCACAATCAACAGTGGACAGTTCTCAACAGTGCGATAAACAACGATACAATATGTACATTGTGCTTGCAACTGTGGGCAATCTCTCTGATAGTGTCCCAATACTCCTCAATTCTAACATTGCATGGGTCTGTGACCCCGTCCTCCTCCTCAACCAAAGCATCCACCTCATCCTCCTCGAAATCCTCTGCGAAATCCTCCTTGTTGCTGATATTGCAGTTGATTAAATTTTTGTTATGGGGGATTCGGTTGTAGCTGAACACATTGCCCTGGATGAACATACTGTGTTGGCTAAACATACGGTTATTGATATGGAGCCATCTGCATCTGATTATACTGCAGTTGTGGCACAAACTGTTGTTGCGGCTGCGGTACAAACTACATCTGTGGTTGAGGTGGCAGCTGGGCCACCTGTGGCTATGGTTGTGGTCACTGTACTATACGATGGTCATCTCCCTTTATGTAGTATGAGTCATATGTTCTTTCCTGAAGTAGGCCATATGTGCGGCAATCCTTATCTTCATGCCCGACAGACCGACATAATGTACAGTATAAATTCATCGGCTCCATGACCATCTTCTGCATGTATGCACATTCTTCATGTCGATGGAAATAAACTTGACAAATGCGGTACCGTCGCATACCTTCGTCACCCAGTGGGTTCGGCGCTCCTGATAATAGGTAGTTTTGTAAATCTAGGCAGTTATCCTTGGTATGTCCCTCTGCACGACATCGAGTACACCAAACCTCTTCGCAATACTTTTTACCCTTCTTGAGATCTTGCAACTGAATTATCAGATTTGCCAGTTGCATCTAAATCTGAGACATGCCGACTGCATTCTCACCAACATGTGAAGCTTCTAACTTCATTGCAATCTCCAGAGCCTTGCTCTGTGTCTGATATGAGTTAGTAATGCTGTGATGAACCATTCCTTATGCTGAATGTCACTCATCTCAAAGATGACTCTTGCCATTAGCGTTTTAAACCTTTGGTCAAAATCCCAAACAGTTTCATTCGGATATTGCTCGATCTCCTCCAGTTCCATAATGTATTGCGCTTTAGACTTCGGTTTTCTGAACTCTTCAATTAATCCTTTTATAACTTCATCTAATGTCTTCTCTATACTCTCCGCAGCAACTTGCACAAATTTCATGAACCAATTCAGTGTGCGACCCGGAAGAGTCGTCGCCAATTGACCTTTCTTGACATCATCATCTATAGTTTATTTAATAGTCCACATAGCTTCACGTAAGAACCAACATTGCTCTAGGTCCTTAGTTCCATTTCCATGGAACAAAGGTAACTTCACATCATCGCTTGCCATCTTAGACCTTCATCCTACGGTCGATGATCCGCTAGTATTTGAGTGTTGTTGACACGTTCAACACGGCGGTGTCAAATTCATGTTTCTTCCTGGTTGTGATATAGTGAGCGGAGGTGTGGGTACGTTACTGCTATGGTTTGGTCTTGCCTCTACCTTGGGTGTAGCCTGGTTGTCCTTGTCGGCACTATGGGGTTGCTTCGTCCCGTGTGGTCTTCCTTCACAGTTTTGCGTTTCAATCGCAAGAGGATCTTCCCCTGTCCTCTTCCTCTTCTCTTGTCGAAACTTTGCTCCTCCCCTCGTAAGACCACTCTCTTCCTCGGCTTCCTTCACAGTCTCGTCACAAATTACACCCATCTACCCCATATCATTCCATTCGCCTCCCCCCTTCCTTCGCAGTATCCACAGCCTCAAGGTTCATCTTTAGTATGCCATTTTCACAAATGAGCATCTTAATGGACAATTGCAACAACAGCAAGAACCTACCTCTCGGTCCATTGAAGAATTCCCTTTCAGCTTCGCTATAAGATTTCGTTGTGTTGACTGCAAACTCAGTGATATATCCCTCCAATATACTGTCAAGCCAGACTTCAATAGCCCGTGGTGCTCTGTTGTTTACCTCCTGCAACTCTTGGATCAATTCCAGGGTCCAGGACGTTGGCTCACTGCCTTGGAAATTTACCTTGTTTAAGTTCAATTGCGCTAACCACTGATACAAGATGATCGGGAATTCACTGAAAAAATACTCATGTGGACCGTCGTGTATATACCTTTCTAGACACCTATCCGTCGTCAGTCCACGGTTCTGATTCTCTTTCTCAGCAAACTCTTGCAACTTTTGGTCAAACCAATCTTGAATTTCTGGTTTCGTCGGATGCCACAACATGTCCTCCCTCCACTTCGCGCTAGGGTCCCGGCAACAGAACTATTTGTTGACACAAACCCAATCGACAAGGGTTCCTCACTCTGTCGACACCTAAGCCACTGCGATCTCCCTGAGCACCGCCCCAGACAGGTTTTACCCTGTCCGACAACCTCTGTAGAGCAGATGAAGTCTCACCCAAAATGTTCGAGGGAGAGCTGACGGAACCACGTTTCTGCCGAATGAAGGAGGACCATGTGCGTGTACTTATTGACTTAGCACATCATTATTTAACAGATCTAACTATTCGGCTTATGCATCAAACATAATTGCATCAACATTCAACAGATCTCATTATAAGCAAAACCATTAATGCGCAAATAGATCTAACTGGGAAACATCTCATCATTCACAGATTCATATCACATATCACATTCATAATAGGAAAACAGGAAAAGACACAATGATTCTGCTCAAGCTCTCTCATGTCATATTAATCTTCGCAACAAAATACAGATACCTCAACATAGTTCTTTTGTCGCATACCTAGATTCAAAAGACCAAGATCAATATCTGATACAAAACATGTTGTATTCTTCTGCTATGATCACGATGCGGATTCTAAGGATGATCTTAACACTTGCAATGCTACATCTATTTATAGGCTTGCGCCTTTACATTCATGGTCCACTTAGATAACCGCCTAACTAATTCTTAACAAGATCTACAAAAGAATGACCCTAACCCGCACAATGCGGTCCAAAATGACCAAAAAATACATAAAATAATATCATTTCTGACTTGTGCATGGTTTTCCTCCTTGCACGACATCTTTGACCTTGCGCAGCATCCGCGATGCTACGCAGCTGACTCATTCAAACCTGCCTGCCAACACATGGGAGGACATTAATGATGGTATCACATGAGTGGTGGAGGATTTGGTGGAGTGTAGGTGGCCAATGATAGGCCAAAACTGCCAAGGAGGGGGGAAAATGGCCACATTTAATGCATGGGCGCCTCAGGTCAAACTCAGGTCCACAAAACAGAGGATAAGGGCGCGCTTCAACCATGTAGTGGTAATAAATGAAGGTGGTGGCCATAAATGAGGGCGCCTAACTAACCGTTTGACCAAAACTGGGCGCTTAACAACCTTGTGTCATTAATGCCTAACAACCTTGGATAAACATCATTAACCATTGCTTGAACCAGTTAGACATCAAATTAATCATGAGACTATGGTCCTAGGTGTAATAATTTTCTAACACTCAACCTCAGAGGTTTATGGTTGAATGAGGGCCTAGTGCTTGTAAACCTCCTAAAAAATAAGAAAAAAAATATTGATGCAAATGGGAAGACCACCCTCCCATAAAATGTAGCATGAAAATGATCCAAAGGAAAATATTATTGCAAAAAATGGCAGACCACCCAATACATCTAGGTCTCAACATTGAAGAATTTACATAATACAAAAGGGGGAAATTAATGCGCTACCCATCAAAGGTGTGGTGGGCACTTTCATGACCATAAGTGAGAGGTACCTAACATCCTCTACAAGAAACACATGTAAATCCAATTTTCCACCAAGAACCTAAAAGCTATAAGGGGTAGTGATGTCTCGTTTGGCATACCTCTGAACAAATTATATCGAACTATCTTCCTCAATGTCAAATGGGAGATCGAGCAACTTGGAAAATCCTCCGCTCTCTTAGATGGATTAATAGTGGAATATATTTCCTCCTCTTTAGGATGGAGCCACATATTGGGGTCATCTCTAAGTGCCTTCCTAGCATGATCCCATCAACAAATGAATTGTCTTAGTAATGTGATGTCCCCCCTAAGCAATGTCGCCTCGTCATAAAAATTGAGGAAGACAATACTATACAAGTGCTATGGAGTTTGATTTATGATAGGGCGAGGGTATAAATCCATCTCCATCATTCTAGGCTATCAGTGTCATACGACAATGTACTAGTCATCCTAGATCTATTGTTGCTTCTAGCATCGCTATTATCTTTAATTAACACACAACATTAATGTATTATAAACTCTCTCTCACACAGAGATAATTTTTTTACAAATTATTAAAAACAATTTTAAATTAATATTTCCTATTTATATAAATAATTTTTTTTTTAACACAAAATCCATAATCATAACATTCCTTAATGCATCGCTCACAATGCATCACAACTCAAAAGGCACCGGCCATGTTGCACCTATAAGAAGAAAGCACACTATAACGAGTGTGTCCCTATCCGTTCGTACCCTTAAGGTATTATGAAAAATTTATTTTAAAAACCTAGTGTGCCTATAAAACCGTAATGCACCATTAACATTGCTTATCAGTAAATAATGTACCATTTGCAGTGCATTTCAGTTTCATAGGTGCACGTGGAATTTTGAATAAACAAAAAATTCAGTCACCGATGTAGAAAAATAAAGACTCATTGATTATGGTGTGAGTAATTATCCAATGGGCATTGATAGAGGTGCTTAATGGTTGAAATTTATTGCACCGTGTATAGTGCATTGATAGTATAACACACTAGCAGTATTTGCTTAAATATATACAACTTTGCAATGTGGTATATTCTCTACACCGCATCACTTACAGTTCCTTCTTATGAGATATGCACTGCCAACTGTGTGGTAATGTTTTAATCAGGCGTTCTCGATTTGACGATAGTCCATAAAAAAATCTAGACAATACATTATTACTAAAGCACACCGTCTATATCATTGCATGATCCATCGTGATCGGTTCTCTTTTCATAATAACATGTGTTGTTTGGATTTTTTATTGCTTAAAAATACCGGTGCATCAGAAAATCATTGGCACGCCATAAATATTATGTTCTTACAATAAGAAACCACAAGTGATGAGGACTCTTCATCATACCACACCCACAATGTTTTAATATTTTAAATTATATTATCAATGTTTAACCATATCATCAATTCATTATTGGTGTGATTACATTCACCATTTTAAGGAGTTTCTGGTGTGCTCTGTATATCTACTTGGCACACTAGACTAGTTTCCATTGTGGGCTGAACAAATGAGCTACACATCACAACTTTTTTTAAATTAAAAAAAAAAAAATTTTAAATGTCAATTTTAAATTTTAATCCATTAAAAATTAAAAGAGGAGGTAACAAAGACTTTATTTAGGCTCTACACCGAGGTGTATTCTTTTTTAGGGTCCACCAGTAGTTTAGTAAAATTGTGACAACCCTTTTTTTAATAAAAACCAAATTTATATTATTAAAAATTAATTTTCGGTCATTTTTTTAATTATTTAGGCACATCGAGGAGATTATATGAAAAAGGCACATTGGAAAAGTGTTGAAAATTGAAAAAAAAAATATTTTCATGTGTTACAACCCGATTAATACATGCAGTGCTCCATAGACCTATATGAATCAAGGTATTTTTTAAACTAAAATGCAACCTACCGTATTTTTTTAAATCGATCCTTAAAAAAAAAAAATCTAGTGCTTTTAATAGATATTTGTCTCGAGGCATCTTCGAAATAATAATGCACTTGCAACCTTTTGAATATTTGAAAAATAAGATCCAATTTTTTATTAATAACTATTTTATTGCATGGAGTTGTGTTGTGTTATCTAACATACACGGGCACTATTAAACATGAGTCGCACTATGGAAATTGTATGATTATGAAGCACTAGTTAGTTTTTATGTAAAATAAAAATATATATGTTTTTTCAACAAGGGAAAGGGATCTTTTTGTAATTGGTACATTATGTTATTTAGAGTATTAGTGTGTATTTGTCCAAATATTATGTTATTTAGAGTATTAGTGTGTATTTGTCCAAACATTATGTTATTTAGAGTATTAGTGTGTATTTGTCTAAAGTGCACTAGTGTGGTCTAATCATTTTTAAAGCAATGCTAAAAAAACTCCACTAAAATCTTCGACTACCTACTTCCGCTAGCAACCTCACTATAAACGGATAAAGGATACATTTTTCTAGAGAGGTTCCACAAAAACCTCTACTAGAAGGTGTTTTCCTAGTAGTGAATGGACCTAGTCCACCCTATAATAGGGGTTTGATATTGATTTAGTTGAATGAATAAACGAGTGATTTCTTCTGGGATTTGGGTGATCAGTTCATGCTTGTTGTAATCAAGGATGTCCATTGTCATCACTCCTCATATTAAAGTGAAAATCATTGTAATCCAACTTCATGATCATTTCACAAATGGAAATGAGAATTCCATATCCTCTATCATTTCTAAAGTTCATGAAATGGAATACCAATAGGTTTCTTAAAATGCAATTATAACAAATTATTCAGTTCAATAGAAGAGAAAAAATTATATTTTAGAGGAAGAATGTTCTATGATTAGGTCCATGGTGATAAATCTCACTAAGAATTCTCTCTATTCAACCTCCAACCTGAATATTATTGTCATCTCATTCCTTGTGGAATTCAAGGAAGAGGAAACAATTCACCCATTGTTGGAGGACATGGATTGGACAATCATGAATCTCATATATCCAATGAATCCCAAGAGGATGCTATGAGCACTCATGTGTTTTTCAAATTTTTTAGACGTCAATGTTTTGTAATTTTTTAATATATCTAAGATCCTTTTTCAAAGTATAGTCTAGTAAGAATTTTTTATTAGTTCTATAGTCAATGCCACATATCTCTATTGCTTAGATATTACTGGAAGAGTATATTGGAATTGTTTGGTCTAATATCAACTCTCCTTTTGTATTATATCGATAACGTGTTTGTGGTTCCTTTAATACCAAATGCATCTACTTTTTTGTTTTTACAAAAAAATATTTGAAAGAATAAATGTGTGTTTTATTAAGATCTTTTCTAGAGCAAAAGTTGGTACTTTCTCACATAGATAAATCTCTCTTCTACTTGAGTTTTTTTATGGGGGTTATATTTATTGTGATGTATAATAGAATATGGTAAGTTCAGAAGGCTTGGTAGGAATGGATCCTACAACCTATATGCAAGCCTTGATGGAAATGGATTATGTGAATTTCATGATGAGGGGAATAATTGATAACAATCCACAAAAATAGTTAGTAAACCCATAAGACTTAGTACGGATCGATCTTGTGATCTCCTTAGGCATTGGGATAAATCCAACTTTTCCTTGAGTCAATGAGAATGTTTCTATGACCTCCATGGGACGTGGTGATAATGGATCTTGAAACCTTCCTATGAATTACTTTAAATCGACCATCTTCCTTGTGTTCCCAAATGAAGAGAAATATAAAATCTAACCATAATAACCACTAGAAAACATCTAGGGATTAGTGGGAATAGGTCAAATCCAAATATTGGTATTGCATCCTTTATAGGGATTATTCCTTAGCAAAAAAATGGAACCAGAAACATATCAAATTTAACCTCAAATGTTTAAATAACAATTTTTTCTTTATCCCTCTTTGTACAAAATACATGATTAAAATAAATCAATACTATTGTTGGTTAAAATGAAAATATTTTATAGGTATAATTCATGGAATTGTTGTTAACGAGGATCTTAAACATAATGAATATTGTTTTTCACTATCATTACATGGCACACAATTCATCTATGATGCCATACAATTACTCTGCTTAGTATACAAGAAAGTCAGCAGACCATTAGAAATAGACTCAAGTAAATTTACATATTTTTAGTCATAGGGCATGTTATATGATGGGGTAGATCCTTTTATTTAATTCTCCCGTGAATTTTTATTAAAAAAACAACATCTTTGATTATTGTATTAAAGTGATAAGTACACTATAATATAGGAACCCTTTTCAAGCACCCTCTTTTAATAAAAAATACATTTTAAAAATTATCTCTCAATACAAATTACATAACAACTTAATAATTAAAAATGATTACAATTTTTTTATGTGATCCTTGTTCAATCTCCATGAATCTAAATTAAGCACTATGGGTGAATGAAAAATTTGAAAGACACCCTTGCTTAGTCTTCAACAATCTAATGTCACCCCAATGGTTATATTTTTGTATGTGCTCTATATGATTTGCATCACCCTCTACTTCATTGAATTTTGTAGGTTCTCTATGTGATTTGCATCCCCTCTCTTTAAAGGTATATATCTAAATGATTCTCGAACAGAATCTCTGAGGACACCATCAAAATATTATTTTTGCAATGGTAGATCGATTCGAAGAGAATTCTTGTGAAGTTCTCATCATCTAGTGTTTAAATTACATATATGTAAATAAAGGAATTTTATTGTCACCACGTTAGTCACAATTCTCTTTGTTAGACTCATAAAAAATTAAATACCTATGATCCAGGTGAATATCGGTGGCATCCCACCTCTTCCAACTGGCTCAAAACAGTCTTCTGGCAATTTTGGTGAATTACTATTTTTAGCAGTTTTTCGGGTCCTGAACTTCCGGAGCCATTTTGAGGCCCTAAACGACATTTTTTGGCAATTTGGGGGACCAAATGGTTGCCGACGGCATACATTTGGGCCTAGTCGAAAGTTGTAAATCTCGGTTAGACCTTTCCAACGGGCTACCGAGCACCCTAAATGGAGATCGTATGCAAAAGTTATGACCCCGGGAAGTTGACTGTTCAACTAACCACCTTGGGGCCGCAAACTTTATGACGGTTCATCTTCTAGGGTTAGGTTTTTGGATGTTTGGGATTCTTTCCCTCATGCTTATGATAAATAGGCCCTTTCGGCCTCTCTTTGTATTCATCTTGGCACGAATGAGCATAGCGGCCACATCTCTTCTCAGAGATAGCTACCACCATTCCAGCTATTGTATTTTACAGTCTGTTCTATTTCCGCTATTAAATAGAATATGTGTTTACTGTATCACTGTGTTATTTGCAATATATCTTTGTATATGATTCTGTATATGCTATCTTTTGTTTCGTTCCCACATAAATCCGGATCAGTGGTATCAGAGCGGTCTGCTTTTTGATTGTTTCTCGGTGCATGTCCCCGATGAGGTCAGGATACAGGCAGTTGGGTCTCGAACTAGTTTCACTTGGGGAAGACCACTCTCGCCGCCCCAAACGGCCTCCCATGGCGGAAGAAAAGAGAGACGACGGAGCAGTAGATCCTATCAAGTTGTTGCTCGAGGAAGCCCTCGCGCGACAGAGGAATGAGATAATGGATAATTTCGCCCAGATCCTTCAACGCATGCCAACAGTGGCAAATGCACCCTCAACAAGCAGCCATTTCGGAGATACGACTCCCTTCAAGGTACAAGTTAATTTTGATATCCCTTTATTTGAAGGCCAAATCGATGCCGATGCCCTAGATAAATGGTTGAATCTACTAGAAGGGTATTTCTCTGTCCACCAATTTTCCGACAGGGAAAAGATCATCTTTGCGCTCCTTAAGGCCGTCCCCCATGTCAAAAATTGGTGGGAAACTTATTGTGAGCAAAACTCATCAGACGAATCTGGATTGTTTGAATATTCCAATCCCACTTGGGCCTCTTTTATAGATGCCGTCAAGGAACAATATTACCCTGTTGGAAACTATGACGACCAGTACACAAAATGGACCATTCTGCATCAAGAGAGGGACCAAACGGTGTCGGAGTACACCAACAAATTTCATACCTTGCGCACAAAGCTAGGTATCAGGGACTCCGAGCGGCACCTAGTACTGAAATATCGCAGTGGCCTACACCGGTACATCCGAACAGAGATGGATTTCCTGGAAATCTCTTCACTCGGATCCGCCTATCGATATGCTGTCAAAATTGAGCAGAAATTTCAGCAAAAGAACAAGCGTGACTTCGGACCTGCGCAGAAGCAGGGCAAGGGAAACTCTGGCTTGCAGAACATGGGGCAGGAAAAGGACAACCAGTCCTAATCACAGGCGAAGAAGGGTAAAGAAAAGACAGAGAAGGACACCGGGAAGTGGTGCGAGTTCCACAAAAGCCCCTGGCACAACACTGATGATTGTCGCTCAAAACAGTCATTGGTGGCTGAGATCAAAGCTTCGGAATCAGATCCTAGTTCCTATTCTGACTTGGAACCTAATTTCACAGCCGCGCGAAAAGGGAAGCAGGTCATTGATGCAGAACCCAGTGCCGTTGTTGCCACCACACAGATTCAGCCAGAGGAGCCTGAAGAGTCGGAGGCAGAGGAGCGCCTTTTCCACTCACAGATGTGGGTGAAGGGAATTCCCCTACACTTTGTTGTGGACAGTGGCAGCCAGAAGAACCTAATCTCAGAAGAAGTCATCAAGAGATTGGAGCTACCAATAACGCCACACCCACAACCATACACCATTGGATGGCTAAGCCAAGGACGAAGGATCCGTGTTAGTCACCAATGTCGCCTACCATATGGCTTCAAGCCCTTCAAAGATGAGGTATTGTGTGATGTGGCCCCACTTGAAGTATGTGATGTTCTTTTAGGACAACCATATATGTGGAAGCGTCATGCTGTATATGAATCACGACCTCGCAGTGTCATTGTCACTTTGGGAGGACAACTCTATCGGATACCAGAGATAGCTGCACCTACCCCAAATGAGCAGGGAAGGAAGATAATCTCCCACACTGGGAAGTTCTCCCTATTCGCAATTGCCACTAGAGGTGAACATCAGATTGCAGAGACATCCACAACCTCTGCAGATTATCCTTCTACTCAGCAGAAACAAGAAAAACACAAAGTTAGTGCAGCATCGCCTATTCGGGTACCTCTACAGTGCAAGGCCACGCATTCAAGGTGCTCCTCCAAAAAGAAACCATCCACACCGGTGCATACCAAGGATAACACAACAACAAAAACTGTTGAACAGCCCCAGCGCATCCACCAACAACAATTACAACCCTCTGAAGATGTCAAAGTAAGGCAACCTTTCCACTTCAGCAAATGTCGCACCAAGAGCTCAATTCGACACACAGCTCGACATATGATAAGGGATTTAACGCAATGGAGACCATTGCTTCCTAAGGAGGGAGGATTGATCCAGGTGGATATCGGTGGTATCCCACCTCTTCCAACTGGCTCAAAACAGTCTTCTGGCAATTTTGGTGAATTACTATTTTTAGAAGTTTTTCGGGTCTTGAACTTTCGGAGCCATTTTGAGGCCCTAAACGACATTTTTTGGTGATTTGGGGGACCAAATGGTTGCCAACGGCATACATTTGGGCCCAGTTGAAAGTTGTAAATCTCGGTTAGACCTTTCCAATGGGCTACCGAGCGCCCTAAATGGAGATCGTATGCAAAAGTTATGACCCCGGGAAGTTGACTGTTCAACTAACCACCTTGGGGCCGCAAACTTTATGACGGTTCATCTTCTAGGGTTAGGTTTTTGGATGTTTGGGATTCTTTCCCTCATGCTTATGATAAATAGGCCCTTTCGGCCTCTCTTTGTATTCATCTTGGCACGAATGAGCATAGCGGCCACATCTCTTCTCAGAGATAGCTACCACCATTCCAGCTATTGTATTTTACAATCTGTTCTATTTCCGCTATTTAATAGAATATGTGTTTACTGTATCACTGTGTTATTTGCAATATATCTTTGTATATGATTCTGTATATGCTATCTTTTGTTTCGTTCCCACATAAATCCGGATCAACCTATTTCTAGGGTTTTTTTCCTTCATAAAATCATATAAAAAAGTAGTAGACTAAACAAATGATGAAATAGACCTTTTCTGACCACTCAAAATAATGAGAGAGGAAAACAAGATTTTTTCTTGAAACTTGGTCAGAAACATTTTGGATTAATAGAAATTTATATATGATATGTTAACAGTCAGTGTCCTACCTTAACCTCCTTACTTTGGGGTACTTAGGAGTTAGCTAATTAATGAATGAGAGCATATTGCTTAATAGGGTTTCATAAATAGTTAGTGAGTAGTTAATGTAGAAGGGAATTGTCCTTACTGAATAAGGCCCATAAGGTGGTTGGTAATCATTAATGATGGGAACACAAGTAGTTAATATTTTGCTTGTAAGAAACTATTTATAGAGCTAGAAAATTGTGCAATATTTTTTCATGGATTATGATTAGATTGAATATCTTGTGAACATCTCTTTCTCTCTCTCATAAAAATATGAGTGCAAGGGTTGTACTCTACAAGTTTAATCTAACTGTATCTTGTATTTTTATGTTTGTTTCACTTATATTACTTTTGATAGTATTCATTTTTTATTGCTTATTTTGGTTAAGTACATTACAAGTGGTATAAAATCTCTTTCTTGATATAAGACATGTCTAAATTTTAGACAAAGACTTTTAGACTAGATACACATTTCAATTTTATTCGACAAAGAGATATATCATTCAAGAAGGAAACCGAAAGTTAGGAATCACGATACATAGTTAATATAAGTGAAATCATATGGTTGGATACCCCTGTAACCTTTATTGGTACCGATTTAGAAGAAAAAAATCATATTGAGTTGATATTCAATGCACCTATATGTATATAAAAATATCACTAAAACAACCTAAAACTAACCTTACATAATCATCTTGGTTGTCCTATTCCTATATCACACATTGAAATGTACCAAAACCTAGATCTAGGTACACTAACTCAAAATTAACTAGTTTCTTAGCCAGAAGTTAAAAATTAACTCTATAACACTCTTATACCTCTACAGATTCTTCAAGGAGGGATATTAGGATATTCTACAAACTAATTAAATCATAGAACATCCTTATATGGACACCCAACTTTGACATTTGCACATTTTCGGGGTACACCATGCCTGAGTAGACTCCTTTGGCTAAACCAAAGGCTTCAGGGCAATGACCCCAGGACTAATGTGGAATCCAATGGATTATAGTGAATAAATTGAAGTGGATGATATTTAAATACCACAACCTGATATGAAAACACCGATATAGAAAATTGGACTGAATTTAACAATGTTTGGAATCTAGGAGGAAAATTGGGAGTTCAGGACAGCTCAACTAGGAGGTTTAAAACTCAATTTGAATGGTTCCTAGGGGTCGCGAATTTCAGACATGAAGGATGGTATGAGTCCAATTATGTGTATTATTACTAAAACAACTCACATAATATGATTTGGAGAGGTGGAATTCAGGTTGTTACAACAATCCTGAAAACTAGTTAGATTTAACATTAAAACGAGCATAAGAGTAAATATTCAATAAAGAGAGAGAGAGAGAATTTGCAAAACATGAAGCAGATTCATTATACTGGTTGGAAGAGGAAATCATTTACATTACAGGGATATATATATATATATATAGCATAAAATACCCATGAAATCGCCATCCTCCATCAATAACACGGACAATTATAGAACACTATAGAAAACACTCTAATCTGCTAGGATCTTAACCACTAAACAATAGAGAAATTGAATGGAAATGGAATGGACCAAAAATTATCTTAGTGAGAAATTATAACTTCCTTCCTTGTCAAGGTCTAGATGAATCCTCAACTAGTGTGGTGAACAAAAGGGCCACATCTCCTAACTAGTCACAACAGACACATCTCCCAAGTCTCAAAAATCTCAGAGTTCTTCAACTCAATAATCAAAGTAGTAAATATGTGAATGGGTGTGATCATCCTCTATCTATAAGTTCTATTGGATTCTTTGATAAGATGCACTGAATGTAGATCACTAGCATCATCCATTGCACCCTCCAGGGAAAATTTTAAGAACACCCCCTAAATTTCTATGTATAATAAATGGGATAATCCCTATGATATATAGGAAAATATGAAAGCTATTTTATCAATGTTATATTAAGTATATATTAATTTTTAGCGAATTTATCATTGAATTATATAATCTTGTCAAATCTTGTCAAATATTTTACTAAATTATAAAACCTTGTAAAATTTTGGCGAATCTTTCATTAAATTACAAAACATTGTAAAGTCTTAGAGAATCTTTTACTAAAATTGTAAAATATTATGAAGGCTTGGTGAATTTTTTGATAAATTATAAAACTATATATAGTAATAGCAAAACATATGCAAAAAATACTAAATAGGAGATAAATCTTAATAAACAATCACATAAAAAACCCTCTTTTGGTGGTAGTTTGGTACCTCACTCTATCTATCGCAGTACATAGAAATTCACCATACTCTAGGACTATTCTTGGAAAACAACAATGAAAATTTTCATCAGCATGACAAATAGAAACAATGTTAATATGAGGGCCCACCAACACCTCGATCCTCGTTGAGCTCTCCATATTATTACAAGGGCCCACCAATGCCTCATTCATGTGCACACCTTACCAATGATCATTTTAAGAGAGCACTACCAATGCATATGGGTATGATTTTATTGAATCACAAGTGTAGGAGAATCTTACCAAGAAACTAACAACTTGCCTTATGTATCTTACTTCATCCCAAGATGTCCCTGCATATTGAATTTAGGAATATTCAGTCAAATAATGCACAATATCATCAAATCTAACATAGCATCATATACACCTTTCTACGTGGCAGCCATAAAAATAGCCCCATGGTATGATATTAGCCCCTAAACTTTTCTATAGTTCCCTCATTGGCTAAATTAGGACTTGCAATTTGATGTGACTTGTTCCTTGCTTTCTTGCCTTTCCCGCTTTAGTTTGCTTTTGGATTCTTCTTCTTTTCCTGCTTTAGTTTGTTTTTCGAATCTTCTGTGTTTCCTGCTTTAGTCTATTTTTGGAAGCTTCTAATTTTCCTTTATTTTCTACTGATTTCCTACTTTTCATTGCTTTCCTGGTTTTCCGACACATTCCTACTTTTCATTGATTTCCTACTTTTCTGTTGCTTTCCAACTTTTCAATTTCTTTCTTGCTTCTCACTACTTTTCTTACAGATTCTTTTTGTGGAAGAAACCTCAATGCGTCCACCTAATATCCTATGCACCCTCCTAGGAGACCTAAGCATTTACAACTCATCAAACAATTAATTTAAACATAAATATTTAAAACTGTGGACTACATTCTTCTCCATGGTTTAATTTAATTAAACTAGATAACCATAGACAAAAAAAATCCCTTAATTAATTAATTTAATTTCTACCTGAACCCATGGGGATTAAATGTGTTAGAAGGATGATCGGGGAGCCTCTAAAGTGGGGACATTATAGTCCTCCCCTCCCAAGATTTCTTGTCTTCAAGCAATTGAAAATAGGGGTGATGAATAACATGTGCAATGCCTCCAAAATGTTATAGTTTCAATACTATCTTAGGAATCATATGAATCTCTCCTGGATAATAGATGACCCCTTTGTTAAAATTGTATTGGTATCCTTTTTCCACCAATTCATACTTTACCCCTTGCAATTGCAAAATTATTTTCTCAACTTGGAAAACCATGTTTGTTTTCAAATGGAAAGATCCTCTACATCGTGCAACACTCCCAATGGATTTACTAATCTTGGTCACATCTTTGGAAAAAAGAAAACCAAACAAGGTAAGTTGAATCTTCTTCATGTAGATACCAAACTTGCACTTCTCCAACATGAGATCAAGATACATAATCCTAATCCCATCAACTTAACATTCAAGCACATTAGCATACAATGGTTGCTCCATCAAAGTATAGAATACAATTTTCAAATTGAGAAAATGCATTTGCAACATCCTAAAATGAATCAGAGTACTATCAAAGGAAGCAAACACAAACTCAGCAAGCTCCTTGTTGTATGTTCTCCTCATGTAAGTATGTGAAGCAATGGATGCGTGAATCAGGAGAATGGCCATGAATATAAATCCATAATTTTCACATTGACAACCAAAAATTTCTTCCAATAGAACTTATTCTCCCCTCCAAATTTGATGACGGTCAAAGTAGAGATGATCAAACTTGGGAAGGTAATTGTCCTCATGCAACTCACTTATTTTTTTCACCATGTCTTTGGATGCAATTGGACTTAGATGTTTCCTTTTGAAATATGGTTCAAGAAATTCTTGGATGTGCCTTTCACCTTCACCTTTCAATCTCTTGATATGTCTATATGTGTGAGTTAATTTGTGTTGGGTCTCTACTCCCCTTTCAAGGAAGTGCACAAATAGGAGTGAATAATGGGTAGCCATCATAATCACCTCATTAATAATAGGACTTGGTACTAAACAGATGACTCCACTCATGATCTCATATTGTTCTCCTTGAATCAAATCATTCAGTGGATCACATGCAACATTGTGTTTAGAAGACTTTACTACTAATTGAAATTTCAAAGTAATTCAATCTTCTATGAAAGGAAGAAATGCATATGCTATTATACTCTTTTCTTCCTTCTATGCAAAATCAGAATTATGGGCATGTTCCTCACTTACCGATTCGAAAATATGCTCAACTTCTTTGTCTAGTGGTCTACTAGGATGAAGGTTCCCAAAAAAAATCTCATGCCACCTTCTTCCACCTCACTTAGTGTCAACACGAAGATTCTTCTGAAGACTCGCAGACCACCAAGCAGGAACATAGTATGTCCATTCATCATAAGAGTTCCCATGTAGGAAACTAAACAACTTATTCCCATGGATACACTTCTGGAATTTAAGGTTGACTCGCCCTCTAGGATCCCATTGATCATGTTGCATTCCTCTCAACATTTTAGTCACCTGTAACAACTTGTCATTCCAAAGGTTATGAGGATCCCATAACCAAATTGGAAGTACACTTCTCCAAGTACTTATTGGAACCTTCATGAATCTTTCCAGTAGGAAAATGAAGTCCACTTGTGCATCAATGCCATAAGTGATACCCAACTTAATCAAGTGGAACTTCCAAGTCCCACTATGCATATTGAATGCATCATATGTTACGCATGGACATATATGTTGTTGTTCATAAGATAGGAAAGTAAGAGATGTATCAATAAAATTTCTACTGAAGCATGTAAAACTCTTACCTCTATGTGTTTCCACCTATGAGATGTATTTGTACACCCAATCCATGGATGGATAAACATATTTTTTGGATTGTTCAAGTGGGGAGAATGCAGCTACCTCCTCCAAAATAATCTCTTGCTCCCATAAGGGAATCTCATAACCATTTTGATGTGCATCTGGCACTCAGCCAACCTCCTCTATGATAGTTCTCTTCCAAAGAACATGCATTTTGGATTTCTCTTCTTACTCACAAGATGTCCTAATGAATGAGGTGTCAAAGTATATCTTAACAGTGTGAGCTATATTGGTGTACCTTGGATCTCCATCCCTTTTATGTACTCATCTACCTAATCATTGGATAAATAAGTACACACGAAAGATGATCCAATTGACATGTCCTCAACTATCTCTCCCATAGTTGAGTCCTCCTCATCATTCTTCAAGAAAATTTCTTGGCCAACGTCTTCAATACTACCCACCTTCAAAAACACCTGCAAATAAAACTTTTAGTCATGTTTATCCTCCACATGAGGTTCCTCCATCAAACCCAAAGTGTCTCCTTCCATATGCACATGATAATTTACCATGCAAGGTGGAGGATGTGGCATGCTTGGCTCTATATGAAGTTGATTAATCAACAATATTGATTCCCGAATGGCCTCTTGGGTGATCCTCAAAGAATCATATGTAGCTTCCAATTCACTACCAATCATTTATGCTTCCTCTTCTTCCCTTCTGAGTGCATGATGATACATATAGGTCACCATGAGAATATGGTTTATGTCTATGAGTAGGTTCAAGAAATTCACCTTCATTTGTGCCTCTACTTCTCTTAGTGTTTTGACTCTTCCATAAAGGATTTTTTCTCCCAACCATCTACTCAATCTCTCCAATAATATCTTGACACCAAGGCATTGGTATCAACACAGTTCTTCAAGGATTCCATGAGATTGTCTTCGTTCTTGTTGGAGGATCCTAGTCAACTGGCCAATTAGGTCATCTGTCGAGTATGTTTGATTCAATGTTGTTGGTTGGTTAGTCAAACGACCATGTAGTTGTAACTTCATAAATATTTGTAATCAATATATATAGGTTGGAGAGTCGATAACATATATCATCTATGCACTGATATTGTACTATGTTTTGGTCATGTTAATACAAAATATTGTTGCTGTTGTCCCACTTACTCTCTCATATATGATTATATAATGTGTGTGTGCATGTGAGTCTTCCTTCATGTTGATACATTGTACTAATGGTAATTGATGCAATTCCCTAGATTACAACGTTGGTTCTGTTGCTGGTAGTACACAATAATAGAAGTATGAATAAGTCGGGAGAAATGGTCGAGCATCGAAAAGTCCTACTTGATTCAAGGGAAAGTTGACCAGTTGAAGAACAAGGTGAGGTGTCAAAATTGGAAGAGTGATCAAAAGTAATGGTGTTCACACCCCCAGAATTTGTGTATTACAATCTTGGATGCTTCAACTCCCATTGGTTTTGTAGCTATGATAATGACAACTAGGCCAACCAATAGACAAATAGTTGAGCATGACATGGGATTACAACCAAGCAATGCTAGTATATGGAATTGACTAGACCAATGTGGATGAATTGTAGATAGATTGATGATTCAACAACTAGAATGGGGTAACTAGATTACATTCACACCTGAGTTCAGAAGACACTCTTTTAATTTATTTTATTCAGAACAAATCGAAGTACCTCCCCTTCCAGCAACATTATTAATAGAACCATCAAACTCGACGGAGCTCTGACCTATCAAAGAGGAGTCTATAGAATAAATACATCTATTGTCATAGTAGTCACATCCACTAGAAGCTGTCACTAGTCCTCAAATAGTAAGTCCTTTTGGTAATCATTTGATAAGTCCTAGAACTCATAAAAGTAGAATTATGGTTGTACGTATTCCAGTAAATACTCCTATTTTTGAAGGGGATTGTGACCCTAAGAACCATTGGTTTGTGTGTGAATCTTTGTGGAAATATAACCTTATTTATGATGAGAATCAACAGATTACACAGCTTGCAGGAGGCCTCAGAAATAGATCGCTTACATGGTATATGAACTTTTTGGGAGAAGGTCCAAAATGAAGCACCATATAAGAGACACTTTCATAGATTTATTCAAATCCAATGATACAAATAATTTAGCAGGACACAAGATAAAGAAATTAAACAATGACTGGGAGAATCAGTACATGAATATGATAGAAGATTTAAATATCCTCTAATAAAAATTCCATCCAAGATGGAAACTACTGTAGTAATTCATTTTTTTTCCGAAGGAGTGCTCAAAAGAATCAGAACTCCACTGCTAATGTATGACTACTCATCTTACAAATATGTCCTAAAGAAATCCCTAAGAATCGATTCGAACTCAAAACATTCGATTCGTACCATTGATAAACAATTTGAAGATATAATTGAGATGATGGAGAAATCATTGCAACATCTGACTCTACGAAATAATGACTTGTGGTGCGCCTAATGTTCCAATGAAGGAAACACTAAAGACAACTTCCATAAGACGATAGGAGAATGTACCACAATGATTATAATGATCCTCATATATAAATGAGATTACCTGAAGGAAGATTGAATATATTCCCAGAAGAAAGAAATCCAACAAATTTTCAAACAGTACAAACGACTTATTTAGGCGACATATGCAAAATATTTGAGCCTTATATGACTACAGACTATCCATATAACACTGACAATGTAAATCCAAAGTGGTGTGGAATATGTCGAATGACACAACATATGATGGCAGAATTTATAAAGAATTTATATACCAACGCAAACCACCACACAGTCTACCAGACGCAGACAATTGATCAAATAGGTCGGACAATCGCAACGACAACCACCGAAACGGTTGTAACAACTGACAGGAAGGATAAAATGGTCGAGGAAGAATAAATAATAATCATGGATACCAACCTCTAGGTCAAATTTGACCGCGCTTCCATGTATGTTTCAGTGAAGATCATTTGAGTCCTAATTGTCCATGGAAGGACAAGACATACTTAAAATTTTGTACAAAGTGTGGAGTGGGGGAGGAAAATCTTGAAGAGTGCCCCATAATGTTATATTCTCTTAATACAAGAAAAAATATTAACATTTTGTCTTGTGTCTCTAATAATGAAGCTTTCAATACTAAAATTTGCATATAATCACTAGATAAGGTACAAAAACTGGACGGGATAACCCTTAGGTCGCACGACTGCACAATAAGAAAGAAAATTATCCTAATCCAAAGAAGCATATAGAAATATTAAAAAATGCATCAGAAATATTTTCACAAATTGCAGTTGAAGAAAATATGGAAGAACATAAGACTAAAGGGTGAAAACATGAAGTTGGGAAAGAATTTTGGCTTGTTTTTGATAAAAAAAACTGCTAATTTTTATGTTTTTCAACTTCGACCTCTTCAAACCCATATCTCCCTTAGGAATTTCAACTTGAAGTAAACACAAAGGTTTTACATAAGTGAATTATATTTCTACTCGTATTTTTTTTAATTTTTTTTATGGACATATCATAGGACAAATTTGTTGCCAACCAATGGCATATACTTTAAAATTTTAGGTATGGATAATGCGTGACTTATGTTGACCATGGTTTTTTGATAGATGGTTATTCATTTTAGGCAAAAAAATTGTATGATCATAATATAAACACACTAAACTTGATCCTGGACTATATTTCGAGTTTTTTAAGACTTGGGAACTATTTTTTATTATTTATCGAAACATCATATGTTCAGAAAATGGTGCATTATCGACACATGTTTTTGTCTTCACATTTTCTTTCAAATATTACTCTTATCAAAAAAACTAAAACCAACCCATTGAAGAGGACACTTCAAGGAAAATCCTTCTATTTTTTTGAATTTTTTTGGCTTCATCATTGTGATGATATTGAATTTTCATTGTGACTGATTTTTCAGTCACTTAATTTTTTAATGATCAAGTTTAGTAACAAAATAGAAAAAAATAGTAATACTAAATGAAATTGAAAAAAACTTATATTACTAGAAAGTAGATTGAATGGTGAATCTACTGGTATAAACTCCGACATGTAATTCTCATGTTTTGCAGTGGTCTGACCTTGTTAAAGTGACACATTTCTGAATTCTGCAAAAATGGTGCTGGAATTGTTGACCAGAAACTCTCGAGCGAGAAAATGTCTTCCAAACTCTCGGCCTAGAGTTTAGTTCAAACTCTCATCCGAGAGCGTTTTTTAAAATACAGCATGGTGATTGGTTCAAACTCTCGGCCCAGAGTTTGAACTCTCAAAACTCTCGGCCTAGAGTTTGAGTTTGACTTTTTTTTGCATGATCATTTGCTTGCACTCCGTTGTTTTCAGTCTATTTGTCACCAAAGTGTTTCCTAGGTTCACTATTTCACCCTAAAACAATTAATGATTTACTCCACCTCCTAATGAAAGAAGAAGTTTTGGAACATTTGATTGACTAAATGCATCTCATAAAAAATAATTCTCAAAATGAAAATATCACTAAAATGATCTGCAGCTTGAAACATAAAGAAAAAACTAATATGGACTCCCTTGTTGATCTAGAATTCGATTGATTTCATATTACACAAGTTATCCTTGAATTTGGGTCACAAGCAAATATAATGACCAGATCAACATGGCAAAGTATTTGTTAGGCACGACTTGAAGAATCGGGTATTTATCTCAAATTATCCGACCAAGGACTAATTGAACCTATTGGCATGTGGAAGAATGTAAAAAATTAAATCATGGGTATTAGCACACATATCGACTTCAAAATGATTGACCCACGAGAAGGGGATAATTGGACGACCTGGGGATGAAAAATGAAAGAATCCATATCACTAGAAAAAGAAAGGATTAAACTCAAAGGAGATGGAAAGAAAGTAATTGTACATATTAATCCATCCCATGGAAATCACTAGGCTGTGCTTGACAATCATGATGAATACATCCAACTCCTATACCATATAGTCCACAACAATGAATATTTCGTCGAACCCAATAACCATGGAGAACTACAGCTGGGGACTCCTTTGTCTGTCGGTTACAATTCCGACTCGGAGCTGTATGATTGGAAAATTAAAAATTATGAAGCACAAGATCATGACTGTTGGTCTATTGAAGTCATTCCCAAAAAAAGAACACACAATGTTTCACTATATCTGTCATCCCAAATATATTCGAGAAGAAAAAAAGAGAATATATGACTATATTTCCAACAAATAAGGAACAAACAAGTATTTCACCCCTCTGATTCAAAGGAGAATCTCCAATCGTTCACATTGAAAAAGTAGTTAAAAATGTTGGTGATCATGGTCAATTGGAGACCCTAGTCGAAACATTTACTATACAAGTAGCAAGGTGGTGGGACATGCATCAATCTCGTAATCAAGCTTGGACCACTGCTTCCCCAAAATTTATTAAACAATTTGGAGGAAAGAAGCTGACACAACAAGTCATAATACCTAAATTTACGCAATGTCAAGACCCAGTCTTCCATATTAGTATATGTGAAAGTAAGTGGTAACGAATCGGATACTGAGATGAAATACTGTATCCCCACCTTTTTCTGAATACACTCAAAGATCTACTAAGAAAGTGGTACAATATGGAAGAAGCCAAAGGAGAAACATTTAATTGGACAAAACTCAAACAAAATTTCATCAAATATTTTTCTTCCATCCCAGAAGAAGAAAACATAAGAGAAGTAGTCGAGCAAATAATTTTTTTTCTACAATCAATGAATGATAATACTACATCGACATCGACAGAATGTCCTCAACCAACTTGCAACAATCTCACAATAATACCAATATGTCGATCAACACGACTAGAGCTTGAAAATGATAAAACACTAGGAAGCAGTTTCCAATGGAAAAGACATCACCATAATGTTCACAAGCCTATAAAAAAATTGATAAAAATTAGTGCAGAAGGAAAAGCAGAAACAGAAAGATTGACTGAAAGTGAATTTCCCCAGGATTTTACATAATTTAAGGAAGGAGAGACAAAATATCAACGCACAAAGAGCACCATAATGGATGAACACAGAAATCAAAATAAAAGTTGACATCTCAAATGACGACCGAATAAAAATGGAAAAGATTGGAGATTACTGGTTTGACCAACAAGTAGCCGATATTACTAACTTATTGAAATAATATCAAGATGTTCTTAGAGGATATTATAAATATTTAAAAGAACTAGTCCAAGAAATGGGTGAAATGAAGATCGACATAAAACCAGATGCCAATCCTATTAAGAAATGACCTTATAAGTTGGCACACAAATATAAGAGCATAGTAAAAAGGGAATTTTAGAATATGTTTTCCACATGAATCATCTACCCAGCCGATCATTATGAATGGTATAGACACATGGTCATGCAACCAAAGAAACACGATCTAAAAAAATTAACTATTTGTGCCGACTTAAGAGGACGAATAAAGTAGCATTTACCGAAGCATTCCCTACACCTTTCACCAACAAAATTATCAACGAAGTTGCAGGACATGAATGTTACTCTTTCACCGATGTATTCTTAGCCTACAATCAAGTCCCTATTGCAAAGTAATATCAACAAAAAAAGACATTTGTCTATGAATTTGGATCATTTTCCTATAAAGTTATGCTCTTTGGACTAAAGAATGCGCCAACAGTATTCTCCAGAATAGTTGTCAATGCATTTCAAGAATACATATAACAAACTATGGTAGTCTATTTTGACGACAAGACAATATACTCACTCCTAAGGGATCATATCAACTTTCTTCGGTTGATGCTAGAACGATGTCGATAAATCCAACTATCATTGAATATTAAAAAGTGCATTTTCGCAACTCCAATCGGTATCTTACTTGGACATATTTTGTCTAAATAAGGGAACCAATTCAACTATGCAAAGATTAAAGTTATTCTCGACCTGAAACCACTAGTAAATCCAAAGCAAGTGAGAATACTTCTTGGTCAAACATGATATTATCGAAAATTTATAAGGTATTATTTTGACACGACATATTTATTGGAAGAATTACTAAAAGAAAACCAAGATTTCAGATGGTCTCAAGAGTGCACATAATCATTTGAGCGTCTTAAAAGAAAACTCATTAAAGCCCCAATTTTGAGATTCCCAAATTGGTCGATCTAGTTTCATGTTCACATCGACACCTCGGGTATTGTAGTTGGTGCAATTATCACCCATCCAGGAGAATATGGAATGTATTATCCAAATGCATATGCTAGAAGGAAGTTAAATAAGGAATAAATAAACTACTCTACCACAGAATGAGAAGCCCTAGGCATGGTTTTTTCAGTGCAGAAGTATCGATATTACCTCTTGGATAATCCATTTATATTTTACACGAGTCATCAAGCACTCAAATACTTAGTCAATAAACCTCTACATCATGGTCGGTTATGCAGATGGATACTATTTTTCTAGGAATTTGAGTTCAGAATATTTGTCCGACTTAGAAAGAATAATGTCGGGCCCGACCATCTGTCACAAGTTGAAACCGGAGAAGACCATGACAAAATTGATGACTAATTTCTTGACACCCACTTATTTCGAGTCTAAGTTGTGTTGACAGAACTACAAGATATAGCATATTTTCTTGAGCAAGGTCAAGCTCTTGAAGGATTTCCAGAAAAGAAAAGAAAAATACTTGCAATGAAGGCTTCACCATATACTTTAATGAATGGATTCTTGTATAAGCTTGGACCCGACGAAGTACTGCGACGATGTGTGTTAGAAAATGAACGCAAAAATATCATCGATGAAGCTCATAGTGAACCTGTTGGAGGACACTATCACACCAATACGACTGCAAGAATTGTTTTACAGTCTGGTCTATAGTGGTCCACATTACACAATATTGTGGAACTCTAGTAGATAAATGTGACAAGTTTCAAATATTAGGCCAACCACTACCAAAGAATAAAATGCCATTAATGCATGTTAATCCCAATTCAACATTTGAAAAATGGGCTATCGTCTTCATTGGACCATTTCCAATACCTGGCCAACAAACTAGAGCTAGATACATTATCACAGTAGTCGAATATGTTACTAAATGGGCGAAAGCTGAAGCTGTTGAAGCATGTTCTAGTGAAGTAGCTGCAAAATTCATATATATGAATATTGTCACAAGGTTTGGTTTCCCCCTCGATCTTATTAGTGACAGAGGGACGCATTCTCTCAACTAGATGATATTAATACTACTAAAGGAATTTATGATCGACCACCAGAAGAGCTCTGCATATCATCCACATTTGAATGGATCAATTGAAGCATTTAACAAAACATTAACTAATGGTCTAACAAAAATTTGTAATAATGAGAAAGATGACTGGGATGACATGATACCCACTATTCTATGGGAATCCAGGATATCTTATAAACAATCGATAAGACAAGCACCTTTCAAACTCATCTATGGACAAGAAGCAATCGTTCAGCTACATTTTAAACAACGTGAATCTATTATCACATAAATACTATGGTTGGATATTTTTAAATCTACAAAAGAGAGTAACTTCGATTTATCAAAGCTAGAAGAACAATTCCAAACATGTTGGCGTATTAAAAACCCATCCATATCTATTTCATACTTAGGATAGAATAATTAGTCATTTTTTATTAATTTATGGGTGTTGACTAGGGTGCACGTCTGGAGATTCTAGATAATATTTCCTAATATTCTATGATATTTTATTCCATTCCTGGATTAGAAGGGCGTTATCCTTCTTTTTACTTTTTTTTACTGTTTTTGGTGAAAAGGTAAAATCTAGTTGACTTGGGTTTAGCATTTTTTTGGCCAACTCGCCCTCCATGATGTTTAATATTTATAAAATATGTACTTAGAATGATTTTCCATCCTACATCACCATCCAAATCTGATTTTACCAATTCATGGTCCTTAGACATGATTTGGAAAGCATCTTTTGCACCTAGGGGGGTTTTTCATAATTTTTGTAAGCCTACTTTTGTGAGCATTTCAAATGCCTTATTTGGATTTCAAATATCTGATGTAATTATATATTTGGACAGCCATTACATAGCCTAAGTTTTGGCTGATGTAGACTTATTCAATAGAGTTTTATTGTTTGCATTATATTCATTATTGTTTTATGTGTTCTTTGACTAGTTTTTGCAATGCAATTTGTGAGAGTTTGTAATTGCTTGAGTAGATATTGGTGTGAACAAGATTTTCACATGGTATCAGAGCTATAAATATTTTCTATTCTCCTTCTTTTGTCCTGCATGATTGAACCAGCCTGAGAGAAGGTGCATTCAGTCACCCAGAGGGTGCAACTCAGCATCTCAGGTGTGCAACCAAACATCTCAGAAGCTAATTTCATAGCTTGCATGGATCAGTCACAACAAATCATGCTCACTCCATTCAAGTATTTTCACTGGAAGGTGCAGATGGAGATCTTGTTGAGGAGAAAAGGCCTGTACATGGTGACTATGACAACTGAAACTTAGCCTACTGCTCTCATTGAGAAGGAAAAGTGGCATAACAGAAGAGATGAGGCTTATGGTCTCTTGTGTATCAACACATACAGGGATATTATTTTCCATCTAGATAGTATTACCACTTCTAATGAGGTTTGGGTAAAGATCCAAACTTTATTTGGAAACACTGATGAATTGAGGGGCCACCAACTGGGGAATGAACTAGTTTCACCGAGTCCAAGCAATTTGAAGATCCTATAGGACTTTTTCTCAAATTTTAAAGCTCTTGTTCTTCAATTGAAGCAGTGTGGAATTGACAAGAAATATGATCAATTGATATTGGACATCTTCTCAAAGCTTGGCCCCGATTACTCAGTCTTTGTTTTGACCTTCCATGCTACAAAAGTCATTGTTCGAAATTGGAAGATGCCTTCACTAAAAGAATTCATGGAATCACTCACTCAGGAGAAACACAAGTTGGCCTTGATGGGAACAATACAAAATCCATAAAAGTACCATGATTTGGCTATTGGAGATTCAAATAATTAAAAAATCAAGAAGAAGGTCAATCCCAAGAAACCACTAGATCAGAAGAAATACAAGAAAAAATCTCAAGAAGACTTCACCAATTCCAAGAAGAATTATCAAAATAAGAAAGAGAATTCTAAGTGCACCTACTGCATTAGGGGATTTAATCCAGAGAGCTCGTGCATAAGGAATACCATTGATCAAATGGCTCAACTCCTTTAGAAATCCAACATTGCTCTTCCAGAGAGCACAAGAAAGAAGGAAGGAAGATCCAATTCTGAAGACAAGGAGAGAGTATATGATTTGATGGCGGGAATATCCAAGTCTACATATTTCATCATTGATTTCGGAGCTTCAAATCGTATGGTGTCTACAAGAGATTCATTCTCCCCTCTTCTAGTACATGCTTTGATGGCAGGCACATCCAAGTATACATCTTTCATCATTGATTTCGGAGCTTCAAAGCATATGGTTTCTACAAGAGAGTCATTCTTCTATTGGTCCACCTATTGTGTTGGGTGATGATTCTGGAACTACTTGAAAAAATAAAGGCAATATTGATCTTGAGTATGGTTCTTTCACTAATGTGTTGTATCTCCCAAGTCTTGTTGCAAACCTCTTGTCAAGATACCATATGACTCACACTCGGTCTCCCAAAAAGGTTTTATTCACACCTAATGATATTGAAATATATGAGATTTCCACAGGTCGAATTGTTGCCTTAGGTACTATTGACCATAGCTCAAAAGTCTATAGGTTCTCACACTTTCTGACTTTCTCATCACCTTATGCTCTCCTTACTCATGAAAATGAGTCATGTAAATTATGGCATGAGAAATTTGGTCATCTCAATTACAAATATCTTTCTCAACTTCATGAGAAGACTATGGTCATAGGTTTGCTCAACATCAAGTTTTCTAAAGGAGTCTGTCAAAGTTGTATCCTAGGAAAACACTGTGAGCATAAGTTTGAGAGAGCCAAAACTGAGCGAACCTCACCACCCCTTGAGATTATTCACAGTGACATATCAGGTCCATTTACATGTGTGTCTTTGAACAATGCAAAATACATCCTAACCTTCATAGATGACTTTTCCAGATATTGTTGGGTCCTTTTCCTCCAATTAAAGTCTGGAGTTTTTAGTTGTTTCAAGATTTTCAAAGCCTCAATTGAGAACCATCCTGGAAGATGTATTAAGGTCCTCATATTTGATAATGGTGGGGAATAGATAAAATTTTATTTTCAAAAATTATGTGCTTTTGCTGGTATTCATATGCAACACATTATTCCCTACACACCTCAACAGAATGGTGTTGTTGAGAGGAAGAAAAAATCTCTCAAAGAGATGGCTACATGTATGATTGAATCTAAGTATTTGTCTCCAAGACTTTGGGCTGAGGCTATAAAATGTGCATCCTACATACATAATAGAGTGCCTCATAAAGCATTGAAAGGAATCACTCTTTTTGAAGCTTGGACAGGGCACAAACCTGATGTCTCTCATTTCAATATTTTTGGCTCCAAGGCTTGGGCTATAATTCCACTTGAGAAGAGGATGGCCATGCTGCCCCAAAGCCAATAATGTCTCTTTGTTGGCTATTCAGAAGACTCCAAGGATTATAATTTTCTGAATATGACCACTAAAAAAGCATTCATTGAGAATAGTGTTCAATTCGAAGAACATCCCTTGCAATCTATTGAAGTTGGAGAATATTCTACGCCAAATGTGAAAGTAACTAAATTTTATTATGATAGTTATGATTATAACATATATGATGATGAATACCGTATTATTGCAGATCCAAGTTAAACTACAAGGCCTAAGTTGGATTCTAAGACTCTTGAAGCAGCTGATGAACTTGTGGGGAATCTTCGGGATCCTAGGAAGACTAGATCACAATTTAAGAATGCTCTTTCAGTGAATGATCCTTACCTACCTGAGAAGTGTTTTATGATGGTTGATCCATACCCTCAATCATATGAATACGCCTCACATGACCCAATACGGCAGTCATTCATGGATGAGGAGTTTCATTCACTCCAAAACAATGAAACTTGGTAGTTAGTCAAGCTTCTTCCAAGTAGAAAATTGGTAAGGTGCAAGTGGATCTTCAAGAAATTTTTTTTTGCTGAAGGTGAAACTATGAAATATAAGGCATGTCTTGTGGCAAAGGGATTCTCGCAAGTTCATGGCCTTGACTATAATGAGACCTTTGCACCAGTTACAAAGATGGATTCGATAAGACTAGTCTTAGAAATTATTGCATCTAAGCACTAGGAAGTGCATCACATAGATGTCAAGAGTGCTTTCCTCCATGGAGATAATGAGGAGGATATCTATATGTAGCATCCATAGGGTTATATTTTGGATCCTAATATTGTGTGTAGGTTGAAGAAGTCCTTTTAGGGTCTTAAGCAAGCTCCTAGAGCTTGGTATGCCAAGATGGACAACTTCCTCTTGTCACAATATTTTAGTAGATGCAATCTGATCCAAATGTGTACATGAATTTGATTGATGATTCCATTTTTATTATTGTGTTATATTTTGATGACCTACTAATCATAGGAATATCCATTGATCAAATAGATTCATTGAATACCTCCTTGCATCAAGCTTTTTCCATGACTAACTTGGGAATTTACTTAAACAAATTTTGTGGCTTGAGATTCCACAATCCAAGTATGGAATTAAAGTATCTCAATCAAAATATTCTTCAGACCTGCTAAATAAGTTAAATATGGCTGAATGCAAGACTACAAACACTCCCTTCCTTTCAAGAGTAATACTTGAAGAAGTAGATTCTACACCGTTGGTGAACAACATCTTGTATAGGCAGCTAGTTCGCAACTTGTTGTACTTGGCTCGTACTCGACCTGATATTTATTATGATGTGAGTGTGGATTTAAGATACATGGAGAAGCCACATGAGATTCATTTTAGGGATGCAAAATCAATCTTGAATTATGTGCAAGGAACTAAGTCTGATGGGATTCACTATGTTTCAAATTATAGCCTATATCTTCTTTGCTTTACTGATTCAGATTGGGTAGGTGATAGCCTAGATCAAAAGTCCACTTCCAGATTTGTTTTCATGCTTGGAGGAGGACCTATGTTCTGGTAAAGTAAGAAAGAAAGTGCAATTGCACTCTCTTCAGCAAAGTTCGAGTACAAAGGAGCAGGGAATGTTGCAACTCAGTGTGTGTGGTTCCAAGGTATACTTTTTGAGTTTGGGATTTCCTTTAGCACTCCCACAATCATATTTTGTGACAATAAAATTGATATAAGGAGCTCAACTGATTCAGTACAGAGGAAAATAACAAATCATATTAAGATCCATACGCACTATATAAGGAATCTAGTGCATGATCACATCATTGATTTGCAGGTTTTCCCATGAGCTGAGCAAATTGAAGACATCTTCAGCAAATCTTTTTCAGAGAAGACTTTCGGCCATCTTAGATCACTGCTTGGGATGGATGAGCATGTGGTCAAGTGAAGGATTCATAAAACATTATTCAATTTTTTTCATGTCCATGTTTGAGGGGAGGTTTTTCCCATGAGGTTTTCCTTCTTTCCTTGTTTTGTGGACAAGGTAGTGTGTAAAATGAGTGACCATGCCAAGTTGTTGGGCCTTATATATTTCTGATATTTGACACATGAATTCAGGATTAAGGGGTGGGGGTTGGAGTATTAAAAACCCATCCATATCCATTTCATATTTAGGATAGAAAAATTAGTCATTTTTTGATTAATTCCTAGGTGTTGACTAGGTAGTTCGCCATTATCTGTCTTTCGTGTGGACCACAAGCCATCTCAAGGCATTGAGGTGCACTTCTGGATATTTTGTATGGGAATGACACTGACCAAATGGATGTATCACCATTTGGTTGGTTGTCATGTCCCAGGTCTATAAATTAGCTAACTCTTCTAACCAATATTAATTACATTAGTTAAGAAGAAGCTAGTTATCAAAAAAATAACTTGCACCCAAATGAAAAAATTGTATAAACAGGATCTAAAGAATGGATGGTTGGAAGAAATTAAGTGCATCACAATGGTGATAGATTGGAATAAGGAGCATGAAACAAGTCACAACCAAAGAATGGACTGTAAACATACACCTACAATTGACTAACGAATGGAAGGCACCCAGTACCGACCAAAAGAACATTCAAGAACGAGTCGACCAGATCGTAATAGACATGGGCATGACTAACCCCGACATAGGTCGCATGAATAAATTCAACCAAAGCATGATAAGGAAGGATTATCACATGTGCCAATAAGTTTTCCATCACAAAATCCAAAATTAATGGATTCACCTACCCGACTTGATTGCACAACCGATGCCCAAGCTATAAATACGGACCTTGAACGAGACTGGGAACACTTTTGCAAATAAGTTGAGCAAGTACACTTAGCACCAATTATGGTCATACTTATTAATTTGACTCATCTACCTAATACTACACATACAATGGGGCCAAAGAGAAAGAACGTCTACAACAAGATCAATGAATCTCGTCGAGAAGAATCTACCTAGAGTAGACGACAGTTCAGCCTCACCTTTGAAAGCTTTCCTACTCATAATCCACAAATCACGAACATAAGAACACCAATGGAGCCACTATTGGAAAGAAATGCGTAAATGGGGCATACCAAATGATAAATGGATTGAAGCCATTAATAGATTGTATGTTGCAAATATACAATAATTTTTGCAAGCTCTTTTGCTGGACCATTTGAACGAACTGAAATATTTAATTGCGCAATTTATATTCAGTTGGTATCACAATGGGAAACTATGGCTGGACCAACCGCTCAAGATTAATGCTGAATTAATTGGAAGGGTCACGGGGATTTTGACCATAGGGCCTCCTGTGCCGGTCCGGCTCAATCCAAAACTTGTCGAAGAATTCACAGGGTCGCCACAGGGGAAGAACTCCAAAGGACTAGTTATTAACAAAATCCAGTATAATAACTATAATTTTTCCTCCATCATCATTTCAATCTATCTAACTAGCATAGGTCGATCATTTGACATCCGAATTGATATCTTGGAAGCTATAAAAGTAGTTGCAACATAAGCAAAAACATTTAACTAGGTGGATTACTTAGTAGGGATAGTCCATTCGACTTGTGAACAGTGTCAAGAAACTAGGTCGACGATTTGGTACCCTTCTTTATTAATATGGTTGGCGATGTACCAAATAACACCCGTCGATGACACTTCCTTTACTTCCAAATACCCATCCGCTATGCATAATTTTTGGGTCTTTCAGCCTCAAGGATGCACCAAGGGTCATGCAATCAATGTGGCTTGAAAATTTGTTTCAAGTCCTTAAAACATGATGTTCTAGGTGGTGAGTCCCACAGCAAGTTCTCGTGAATGATGTTGTTAATTTCTAGTCACCAAGCCTGAACAATAGTCTTGAACTAAAATCCTTTAATTTGTTTTAAATTTTGAATATGGGAAAAGTTAATCAGAGGACAGAAGGTCTTGTGCTGAGCTGGTCTGGTTATGATCATAGGTTCTATTGGATTGACATTGTCTACATTTGGTCACCAAGCCGGGACAACGATCCTTGGTTTAAAAGCCAAGGGGCAGGAAGTCTCATTACGAGCTGGCCTGATCAATTTCTGGTAGGATTGGTGAATAATGCTACCATCATTTAGTTACCAAGCTAAGGTAGTATCTATGATTAATGATTTTCATGTTTATTCATCTGTATATATAACAGATTTAAAAAAAAGAAAAAAAAAAGAATAAATATCACCTGCTTCCTTTTGTTTACATGAGAAGAGAATTATCTGGCATTCTTGAGTAGCTACATCTTTCACTGACATTGGTTAAGCTATCCCAAGCCTCAAATATTTCCTCTGGAGCTAAGTCATTCTTTACCATGATTGTCAAAGGTTGAAGTAGGTAAGGAATACTCAGGTAACAACCAAAGGCTCATTGTTGCTGAATCGATAAGGCCCACATTTTGGAACTAGTTTCGGTTTGAATCATTCAAACAGTGGTTTGGTACTTCGAAACATCGTTTCTGATTATCTGAGGTATTGAAGTTTTTCCTTTTGCATAGAGATAACGGGTCCAGTCCCAGCATGTCGCCATTTGTTGGAAAGCAACACCCTCCGGAGCAATTGAACACTAAAATCCAATTGGCCATTATATAAGTTCTGATGACAAGGAACCATACTGTATGTCACAACCTCGATCAACACTCATCCATTTATATTTTAGGAGTCCCTTCAGAATCTTCGATTCTAAAGGTACTCCCAATAAAATTGATAAATTGATTGGCATAGAGGGATCAACATCAGTCTTCATTTGAATTGAATTTCTGGACTTAGTTTCATATTTCTGGTTGATTCTTTGTAAAATTCATAATCCTGAAATTAACAGCTCCTAATTTTACAACATCAGTCATCTTTGCAAATTCAAAGTCAAGCAAATTCATTATATTAATAGTCTCTGATTGATTCACTCAATAGATTGATACCTTATATGGCAATTTGTTTTCCAATTCATATGCTTGGTCTAATGAAATCTTCCACTTCCGAAAGGGTCATTCTCATTATAACAATTATGAGGGTAAAAACTCATTTTATATTAATATCACAAGTTCACCATCTTTATATACTCATCCCCATATAGGAACTTTGAATTATGTGATGAGATAAGATCTATAGGATTATGAAATTTTTAATGATGCTTGGAGGTGAGATAAATATCATGATTCAATCTTAAGTGACTAAAATGTTCTTCAAAGGATAATTTTTGGTTTTGGTCACATTCATTAATTATTGCTCATCATTGCAATGATAACCATGACTTTGATTAAATCAATACCATCTTGTATTGTGAAAATCTTGGTATTAATGATATGTGGTGATGGATGATTACGTAGTGGGAGCCATTAATTTATACTTTGGAAGTTTGGAACTTTGATTATACCTTAGCGTTGTCTTGATACGAGAATGTGTCGGTTAATATTGAGAACACCATGGGGATTAAAGGTTTGATATGCACCTAACCAAAATGTTTTCCATCTGTTTATTCACATAAGGAAAATGTCACGTCCAACTATCACCCGCTTGTCATTGTTCTGAGAGGCATTATTGCACCATAAGCTCTCTGTGAATTCTGCTAACCTTTGCCAATTCGAATACATCGTAATCCTTAATTCCATGACTGGGCATGAGTATTCACAGTACCCTAATGGAATGAAGTCAGTTGGGTTTTTGATAAACCTACGTGGGATAAGGATGAACCTGTTTCATTTCTTAGTTAGGGTTTTGAAGATCTCTGAGGTTTGTGTGATCGTTGCTATATCTCCCGTATCTAGATTCAAGCTCATTGGTGATGAATACTTAGACGCTGCTCCCGAATGCCGTGAAATGGTGGTTAGGGTAGGATGGTGAAGGTTTCTGCAGAGGTTCTCTGGTTTTAACTTAATGGTCTCTAGAGAATTTGCAACTTCATTTGATGGTATGAAAGCACATGTAGGAGATATTTTGTTGTAATTGTCAAAAAATTTGTTTCTCGGGTTATAGGTTTGCCAATGAAGGGAGAATGCTAGTATAAGGGGAAGCATTTGAGGAGTGATGACTAGAAGGAGTTTTTGACTCCAGCTAACTGGCAAGTTGAATATAAGTCTGGTTTCCCGTCTCCGCTGCTGAAGAAGAAGTGGCGTGCTATGCTCGGGCATATTATCATGTATGTCACCTGCGAGGGACGGTTGTCTCAAAATCAGTTTTATCATCTTCGGCTCTTAATGGTTTTCAAAGGGCATCCTGTGAATATGCCGTATTACTTCCTGAATAGCTTTCAGAAGATGGCCAACACTTATTAGGGTCATGTGGGACATAAGGAGCAGAGTTTGTTTCATCATGGGCTTATTAAGATACTCGTTTCCTATCGATTGGGAGAAGTGGGAGATTCTTGGGAATCGTTTCTTACCTGTAACGATTTTGGGAAAAATGATGAGTGGCCTCGACAGAGGTCCAGAACCAGGCGAAGCTATATTGGGACAGAACTAGATAAGCCCGAGTTAGAGGAACCTAGTCCTCAAAATGATCCACACCACGAGGCACTTCAGCCCGGCCAAATCCCAAATGATGGTGGCCCTAAGGTTGAGTCTAAGATAAACACTGTCATACCCTCTGATGACCCTCGGCCACAAACGAGTCAACCCATGACTATTCCTTCCTGTTCAAATAACGCCTTGCTTCATCAACACCCAAATGTCAGTCACAAACCGGCCGATCAAGAAGTTAGTAAAGTACTGAGTGATCAAACAATTCTTCCAACCACTCGTAGCATGGCTTCCACCCTCTTTGCAAATAGGGATTTGGTTGCAGGAGATACCCCTATGGTTGAACTGAGCGATTCTACAGAGTCTTGGCCAAATCAAACCCCAATTGGTCTTATGATCCTAGACCTCAAGTATGTATCGGTTTCTGAACATGAGGGCTTGAGTGTTCAACGATCAAACCCAATGCCCAATGTGGAGCAAGAAGTTAATCAAGAGCCACGTCCAGGGCTGGGAGATGTAGAAGAGACAAACTTGGAACTAGCACAACAACCTGTTCAAATACCCTTTGCTCAGGTTATATCATCTTTGGAAACCGATCTAAAGGAAGCTCAAGTTGTCAATGCATTCGCCATGGAAGAGATTGCGAGCTTGAAAGCCGAATTGACTACCTGGGTTGATAAATGGAATCTCTTAAAGGAAAAGAAGATCAGGTATAAAGCTTATGGTAAGAACCTCCTATCAAAGAATAAAAAATTAGTCAAACAAAATAGAATTGCAAAAATGAGGGCTGTGAGGTTTAAGGCCAAATTGAACAAAGCTAGGAGAGTTGTTTCGGTTCGAGTCTCTGTTGAATCATCTCCAAAACCTTGATGCTTTGAAAGATATAATTCATTTTTGGTTTTATGGTTTTGCTCGAATGTACAGGTGATGCGAAATTCGGTTATTGCAAGTTAGTAGACACATTCAAATTTTAACTTAACTACAGAGTGTTTTATAAGGATACCTGCAGAATTAAAATTCTGCAGGCATCCTATTTATTATGCATTTGTATTTATCATTCATTTATATTTTCCACGATTTGTTAACTGATTTGGTTTGTAAATTCTAGGTGTCATGGAATATATGAACTAGAGGCTGGTCCTATTGCTGCATTTTTGGAGTTTATTTCGTTAAAGATTACCTGTCCGAGATGCTATGAACGTACAACCATTTCCTTCACATTGCTGGCATCACATTTCTAATTTTGTACATTGACAGTTGATGAGATGATTAATGCAAGGATATCTCATGCCCGAGAATAATGACACTGGATTTTATCCAGTAAGTTATTAGTCCTCTGTTGTGTCATTCAATTCCAGGTGTCACTACATGGCATGCATTAGAATTATTACATAAATGAAGTCAAGTGATATTTCTGTTATTGTATATTCGGATAGGGATCTAGGAGGTTCATGAAGATAGGACTATTAGGGAATTAGGAGTTTGATGTTTTCTATATAAACAATTTCAAAACTTGGAACAAGGGTTCGATTTCTAATACATGAGAGAGCCGATATTATACAACATCATTCTATTATGTTTACTTAGATTTTCTCCGAACTTCTTCTGAATAATATCAAGTGTACTAGAATACTAAAACCATAGCTAAGTTTTAGATATCTATACTGTGTGGTTTATCTCTCTTTCGTTATTTTGATCTTCATATATAAATATCTTAATATTGTATGTGAAATACTTTACAGGGAATTCGAATGCTTATACTCATTTGAAACATAAGTGATTTATCCGCATATTGATGTTAAAGAAATTTTTCATGATGTCAGTGGTTTATGAATCAGCTTTTGTAAATATCTGACTTGCAGGTTGAATTTGTTTCAATTGCAAATTAGTATTGATTATACTTTCATGTTTCAGAATGATATATCTTGTTAGTTAATTTTGACTCTAGTTTGAAATTCATGTATACAATTACTTACAATAGATTTGTTTAATCCATTGTGAGATAATTTAAATTCACTTTTATAGCTTGGTATTTCCTTACTGATCTATAACTAGTGAATACTTTCTTTGTTTTGAACTATCAGTCAAACAAATTAATCTATGCTCTTGGCCAAGATAGGAAGCTTACATGTTAAATAGATTATTAACATTTACTTTATCATAGGATAACATTAGGAGCTACTAACTTTTGATTTTTTAGTGTTAGTTAGTCCTTAGGATTAGATAATTGTTAGCTTAAATTTTCTTGGTTTGTTAGCAGATAGTCCTAAACTGAGACATACCCACTTCAAGAGACTCTCTATTTTCGAGAGCATCATACACAGGCAACAGGGCCTAAATCCTGTGAGAAACAGTTGCTCCAAACATATATAAGACTGCCCTAAGTCGAGTGTGTGGACTTTTTTTTCTCTAAGTTGGCCTAAGACAGTTCTTCTGGAAAACAAATGGCGCTAGAAGGAGGGCATGAACTAAAAGCTTAATGGCTGAACAATCACATACTACTCCCACAACCAATCAAACTACTCCCTTTCTTAGCAATCTTTAACCGGTATCTAGTCCTACCCCTACATCACAAATTGACTCTAGAACTACATGTCTTGTGAATACTGTTAGGGATGCCATACTGCGTAATACCAGTTTCCCACCAATTACCCCAGAAGACATACAAGAGGCCTTGGAAGAATCATGATGAATTTTGACTAGAGGCTATTCTCGCCAAATAGGCATTCCCCCGATCAATTTCGGTATACCTAGAAGACCATACAATCAAACCCAAGTAGTTGACAAAGCAAGTGGTGAAGAACCTGTTCATTCCCCAGTAGGATCTCCTGATTACCATCTTAGTGGTTTTCTCAGAGGGGAAATAAACATGGATACTTCAAGAAAACTCCCAACTTTTGGTGGTTTTGACGAACCCCCTTCACCCCCTGATGGACCACCAGACAGTCCACGTGACCATAACAACCAATCTTCATCAAATTTTGAATCTGATCAGGAAATGGGTGACCGAGATGGAGAAGAGCAAAACAACAACAGACCCTGGTTACGACAAGCTGTTGTTTCTATACTTGGAGTACAATATAACTTGCCAAAACACCGTGATAAACTTTTACCAAAATTTGATCCTGTTAACAAAGAGCCTGCAGAAAACCATATCGATAAGTTCATCCTCGCTATGCAGACCATGAATGTTCAGCACGAGGATATCGTATTCCACTTGTTTCCTTTAGCTTTCGAAGGAAAAGCTGCAAGTTGGTACTTCTCCCTGACCCAAGGATCCATAACAAGCTGGGCTAATTTCAGTTAGGATTTCATAAAAAAATTTGGAGAGGATAAGACACCTACAGTATTAGCACTTGAAATGGACAGAATTAGGATGGAAAACAAGGAACGCGTGAAATATTTTAACCAATGATTCCTCACCTTGTTGAACAGAATACCAGCAACTTCTCAATTGCCAAAGGATATTATAATTGAGAATTTTGCCTCTGCCATGCCAAAATATCTTGGCATGTTTGTCAAGCAAGCTGGAAAAACCACTTTGGTTGAAACTTTCGAAGAAGCAATCAAGGTTGAAAGAAATTCCATGACTTTCGAACCAGAAAATAGCGGTAAATTCGGCAACCCCATGCGCAAAAGAAGCAAAGCCACATCGAGAACTAATACAGATAAGAAATATACCTCTACTTCCGATATGGAAAAATTACAACAAGCAGTTAGGTCCTTGACAAATGAAGTGGTGATTTTAAAAAGAAACAGTGGAGAAGGAACCTCGAATAGAGGAAATTTTAAGGCTCCATATCGATCATATACACCACCCGATGTGTGACAAAATACTCCCTTTGATGTTTCGACCAATGAGGAAATATTCAATACGATTAGGGTATTTTATGCTTTACCTGAAACCTCATCTGACCATGGCTTAGAAGGACATCAGGAACACGAACAACCTGAACCTGAAGAGGAAATTTCTGAAGATTCCCTCCCATTCAACTGTCATTTCTAGGACAGCTCAGTAAGTCAATATGAGTGTCATGACAACTCTGTTTTCGTTAATCAACATACTCATAATACTAGGAGTAAAGGTCCTGTCAACTCTCAACCATCACCCACTCCTAGGAATGGTCTGCAGCTTACAAATCAGCATTCTGCAATTCAAGACAAAGACCTCCAACATGACATCATAGATGATCTTAAAAAACAAAGAGCAAACATAAGCATGTTTGACTTGTTAAAAATTTATCCTATGCCAGGAGGGTCAATATTTGCAAACCTTCCATCGAAATCTAATAGGAATAACAACTGAAATTAGCCTTCCACATCTACAGCTAATAATTCTGATCCCACCACCAATAAAGGGGTGGCAATTTTCAATAATGACATAAATACAACTGCTGATAGGGATACGCTGATAGGAAGGAATTCCAAGTCCACAACTCCCCCTTTCCTACTGACATTTGAAATCTTTAACCAGAATGTTTATAACTGCATGGTCAATTCCAGGGCATCATCAAACGTTATGCCATATTCAGTATACGAGAAATTGACTGCTGAGATTGTTCCTTGTGAAACTCAGATCAGCCAACTTGACCACTCTAAGATGAAAATTCTAGGGGAGCTAAAAGGAGTAATGATTAGGATGGCGAATAATCCGCAAATATTTCAAGTTATTGACATTGTAGTGGTAGACATACCAGATGTGTATGGGTTGTTTCTAAGCCGTGATTGGTCTCAAGCATTAAAGGGTTATTTTTCGACCAATTGGTCACATATATGGCTACCTAAGAATGGGCAACCTAATTAGCTTAGAATTGACAGGAAAAGATGCATGAAGCATACAGTGACTGAGATTGATTCACCTAACGAACCGGTTATGTTTAGCGATTCGATTCTAGGAAACTTTGGTTTTGATTCTGATTTAGGCACTTTTCATGCACATAAATCAGCATGTGCTGATTCTGTAAATAAATCTGAAATTTTACATTGTGATTTCTAGGAAGCTCCCCCCAGATTGTTAAATGCTGTAAATAGTGTGAATAATGTAGATAATCTTGTAGATAAGCCTTGGCACTTGTACTTTGACGGTACACGATCAAAAGAAGGCACAGGAGCAGGATGTATGCTCCTTGACCCTTTAGGAAATAAACACTTGTTGTCTTGTAGACTGGAATTTCTATGCACAAACAATTCAACTGAATATGAGGCTCTCATTCAGGGGTTAAAGAAAGCATTAGATTTAAATGTGAAGGTATTGGTTGCTTTTAGTGACTTTGAAATCATTGTTCGTCAAGTTCGCAATTCTATACATTGTCTATCTAACCATCTGCGAAGCTATCAAAAAGAGGTATGGAACTTGATTTCAGCATTTGATGCCTTTAATATTAACTATATTCCCCGCTTTCAGAATACAGAAGCTGATCTTTTGGCGACTATGGCCTCATGGCTTCTACCGTCGGAAAATTTTTCTCCCAATATCTTTTCTGTTGAATTATTATTTAGACCATCAATCCCTGATAATATCACTAACTAGCATGTCTTTAATGATGATTCTCATATTATTGACTTCTTAACGGAAGAAGATGTTTTTAAAGAAATGGCTATCGATGAGATCACGCATGATGAAGATCTGCACAATCTCTCAATAATCCATCTGCGTCATTCTGTTGACGAATCATTTAAGATGGTAAATTCGATCCCTACTTCAGTTGTCAAACTTGAAAAATTTTATGACCTACATGATAAGTTCAAGGGAGTGCCTAACTGCAAGATGAACAGTTCTAGCATGTGTTATGAAATCATAAACTTAGGCACATAAACAAATCCCCAAAACATAAATTTAGGGTCAGATTGCACTCAAACTGAGAAAGCAGCTTTTGTCAAACTGTTGAAAGAGTTTAAAGACGTATTTGCATGGACATATGATGACTTGAAAAATTTTGACACATAGATAATACAACACATAATTCCCATGAAACAAGAAGCCAAGCCATTCCAACAAAAACTCAGGAAAATGCACCCTACTTTAGAACCTACGGTAAAGAAAGAGCTGAACAAACTGCTTGCTGCTAGGATCATATTTCCAGTACGTCACACTCCGTGGGTAGAAAACCTAGTTCCTGTCCGAAAGAAAAATGGAGACATTAGGTTGTGCATAGATTTCTAGAACATAAACCGATCATCAGAAAAGGACAACTATCTAGTTCCACCAATGGAACAGATCCTCCAAAAAGTCTCTAGTGCACAGATGCTGTCTCTATTCGACGGTTTTTCTGGGTACAACCAAGTCTTGGTCTTTCCTAGGGATCAACTGAAGACTACCTTTAGGACCCCTTGGGGAACCTATTCCTATAGGAAGATGCCCTTCGGATTAATAAATGCTTGGGCCACATTCCAAAGGGAAATGGATGTTGCTTTCAGAGGTCTGATCAATCACTATGTGGTTTTCTACTTAGATGACGTTACGGTATATTCAAAAAATGAATCTAATCATATCTTCCACCTGCACAAAGTGCTTGAATGCTGTAGGAGGTTTGGTATTTCCTTAAGCCCAAAAAAGACGATCTTTGCAGTCACAGAGGGAATTTTGCTAGGATTTGTGGTATCAAAAGAAGGGATTATGATCGACCCTGAAAGGACATAAGCCATCTCTAAGATTTCTTTCACTACTACCAAGAAAGCTATGCAATCCTTCATGGGAAAGATAAACTTTGTAAGGAGATTCATCCTGAGTTTTCCAGAGATAGTTCGCCCACTGCAGAACATGATAAAGAAAGATAGCAACTTTATATGGGGAGAGAAAGAGAGAGAATCATTCATCAAGATAAGAGAAGCTATTGCTGAAGCCCCTGCACTTTTGAGTCTCGATTTTAAGAAAGACTTCATTCTTTATACCTTCACCTCTGACATATCCTATGCTGCTGTCCTTACTCAAAAGAATCAGGAAGACCATGAAGTAACAATTTCATTCATGAGCTTGAATTTGAAAGGAACCGAACTAAACTACCATGAAGTAGATAAACAAGCTTTCACTATGTTCAAAGCAGTGAAGCACTTCAGGCCTTATCTGCTGAAGTCAAAAACAAAAGTCATTGTTCCTTTCTCTGTTGTAAGAAACCTATTGGTACAGAAGGATTTAGCAGAAAAACGGTCACATTGGATGGCGGGTTTACAGGAGTATGATCTAGAGATCAAACCTTCTCCGGTTGTACGAGGGTTGGGATTATGTAAACTGGCAGCTGAATCAGCCCACTTACCTACTAGTCAAGATGACTTACCCTTAGATGCTTCATTGCTGCAGAAGGAAGTTTATTTTATCCCAGATACTGCTAAATCCTGGTACACTGACATTCACATTCATCTGGAAATAGGTAGTGCTCCACACCACTTGGAACCAAAGAAAAAGAGAGCTATCAGGTTGAAATCAGCGCCATATCAGTTAGTGAACAACATACATTTCAGGAAGAATGCAGATGGTGTCCTGCTCTGCTGCTTAGAAAAGGAAGAGACTGAGTTAGTCTTAAAACAATTGCATGATGGCCCTGAAGGTGGTCACTTCGATGGTGACACTACTACTCACAAAGTTTTGAGAGCAAGTTATTTTTGGCTAACCTTATTTAAAGGCGCTCATTCTTTTGTAAGAAACTGCCAAGATTGTCAGAGGGCATCTGGAAGGATCATAAGGCCAACTTTCCCTTTACATCCAGTGGTTGTAGACAGACCCTTTCAACAGTGGGGACTCGACATAGTGGGGCCAGTCAATCCTCCATCTTCTCTCCAAAATAAATACATCATAACTGCCACTGATTATTTCCCCTGTTGGTCTGAAGCTGCCCCACTGCGGGTAGTCAACACAAATCAGGTACTCGATTTTGTTGAGACTCATATAATTACTAGATTTCGACTACCTGATTCTTTAGTCTTTGACAACATGTCATATTTTTCTTTTGGAGAATTGACTGAGTTTGGAGTAGAAAAGGCAATTAAAATCATGTTTTCAACTAATTATCATCCATAAGGAAAACGCCTTGCCGAGTAAACGAACAAGAACTTGTTGCAAATTCTTAAAAGGTCAGTAGCTGAAACCCACAGGAATTGGCACATTGTTCTGTATCAAGCATTGTGGGCTGACAGAGTTACCCCAAAGTCTTCTGTCGGTAATTCCCCATTCTTTCTGGTATATGGCACCGAGGCTATACTCCCTCCAAATCTGTTCTTGCCTTCCTTACAACTTGCGCAATCTGTACAAGACACAGAATGCTCTGCTATTAAGAAAAGAATAAATATGTTGTTAAAATTAGAGGAGGAGAGGGAAAACGTAAAACGACATTTCTAAAAGCATCAGAAATTGTTAAATCCTGGTTTGATCCCGGATCATCCTCAAACAGATATTTTCAGATAGCTGACCTCATTTTAAAATGGGATAAAGCACATGAGGACAAAAAGGACCATACAAAATTTCAAAGACTTTGGCTGGGCCCATATACCATAGAAGGAAAGTTAGGCCCCAGCACTTTTCGGTTGCAAACTTTATAGGGACAGCCTGATACCTTTCTGGTGAACGGGCAAGTCCTCAAAAAATATTTCCAGTAGTCTTGCATCATTCAATCCATTCTCATCGTACATTTTCATTGTAAATACTTTTGTACATAGTCATCCTTGTTTTAGATTTTCAGGATTGTTTAATCTGATGGTCTCACACTTCCTGATTATTTTTTTCATATCAGTCATCATCTACGCTTACCTATAAATATCTAGTGATCGGTTACATCAAACAATGTTTCATTATCAAGACCATCCCGATTTTAGTTACTTGTTGATGGTTGTCTAATCACCATCAAGTCAATCAACTTATTACTGAATTTCTTATGACTTCATCTGTCATGTCCCCTCCCATTCTACCAGCTAGATGGAGAGGATCGTGAGGTTAAACCGGGCATCTAGCCCCATAAATTTTAAACCACTAAGCATTCACATAATAAAACAGAGATATAAGGATGCGTAATTATTTGTTTATACACAGCAGAGGAAATTTCAACTACTCATTCACCATACATTCAAGATATTCATCAATTAAGCAATTGAAAGATAGCACAAGAGAATACTTATCTTAAACCAAGTAGTTCCCGAGCAACCAGCTACGCTTCTGCAACGTTCCACCCAACCGTAGGCCAGTGTGCTCCTCAATCTCTCAGCACCACTGCCACCCCCGAGCTGGGCATGATCTCCACAAGGAAAAGGGGAAAACAGGCTCTCACATAGCCAAAGGTATATCAAACTCAGCCAAGCCAATCAGCAATTGGATTTCTCAGGCTGTTAAGAGATGGGTGCATGCATCATCAAAAGCATAAGTGTTGGGCAGGAGAAAAATGCCTATGCAGTGGAATTCCCAACAATGGGTTTCTACCAGTTCCAGAAAAACATGGGTAGACTCAAAGCGAAATGGAAACTAGGAAAAATCGACTGGGAGAGCAACCCATTCCAGAAAAACGCCCCAAGGGCAAAAACGACCCCTCCCTCAGTCCAAAATGCGTCCCTCCTTCCCCAGCTGCTCCAAAATACCAAAACGAGTTTTCTGGGCATGGAAAAATGCAGGGTTATGGCCAAAAAACGTGAGGATAAACTTCAGGGAGCTCAGACTGCGTGAGAGGAAGAATGGCCATGGGTGAAGAATGGCTTTGGGCCAATTTCGTGGGGGTTTTTCTTGCCCAACAAGCAAAAACACGATTTTCCAAGTTGATGGCTTTCCCATGCACGAAAATTGACAGCCATACCTCTCCCATCCCAAGGCATTTATTGTCTCAACCAATCTTTGGAAGAATTAAATGATTGGGTGCATGAGACAAAATAGGTAGTTGGTGGTTTATGGGTTTTCTCATTGACACATGGATTAAAACCATTGGCTCAAGGGTTCGGTTATTTTCCCTCCCTCTTCCTTGTAAAGATCATGCCCCCGTCTCTTTTGTTGCATTGCGTAGCTGGTTGTGGGTTTTCATTAAAATTGCATATTTACATGATGTCCGATTTTACATTGTGCACTGCTAGCACAATAACCATATGCATCTATTCTAATTGCCGATACATAAAACGATAAGTCAGTGGCGGGGCCTTGGCCTTGAGCTCCTCGCCATGACTAAATGACAATATTTACATCATTTACAGTATTAATGCAATAGGGTTAAGCTGGGGACGTTACATCCTCATCTTTGCTTGTTGATTGCTGTACATAACACTGATTCGCTTGCATAAAAATTTTCTTTGTAATCCTTGGTTTGCTTCTATCAAGTTCTGGCGATTTAATTAATTTTCGATTAAATAAATTTCGGCCTACTAGTGAATCACATGACTCATTGCTTTATCATTATGCATAATTATATTAATCCAGTTGAGTCATAGACTTAGCCTAACCTGAATTTTTGTAGATACATCATATTTGGGGACTGTAAATATTTCAGATATAAAGCATTTGTACATAATCAGCTTCCTTGTCTTTGTAAAATGCTTCTTCAGCAGACATACCCTGCACTTTTACTTGAATCTAGCTTGAACATATGACCTAGCTTGGAGGACTTATTACTTGTTGTAACTGTGTTGAATGGGATGATTGAAATACATATCAGATCATAATTGTTCATTTCCACAACTGGTTTTAGGGTGTGAACCTGCTGTCTTTTGTAGCAATCCTTAACTGTTATCTTCGGATGCCTATCCAAAAGGCCAATGACTTGGGAAACTTACTTACTGGTTCCAGTAGTGTCTATTAGGCCTGCAGATCAGTTGACCAATGTTTAGTCACTTTTAAGCTATCTCAAGAGGCCAGTGGTTTTCTAACTCAAGTTTTTTGTAAATACTTTGTAAATAACCCATAATAATAGAATTTTAGTTCAAGAATAGGAGGTCTTTTTACAAAGCCGATCTGTCATGATCATCAGCACTATTGGAGATGATAGCACCATTATCTGGTCACCAAGCCAGGGTGATGATTCTTGTTTGAAAAAAATGAGAATCAAGAGGTCTCATCACGAGCCAGCCTATCTATCTTTAGTAGTTCTCGTGAATGATGCTGTTAATTTCTGGTCTCCAAGCCTGAACAATAGTCTTGAACTAAAATCCTTTAATTTGTTTTAAATTTTGAATACGGGAAAATTTAATCAGAGGACAAAAGGTCTTGTGCTGAGCCGGTCTAGTTATGATCATAGGTTCTATTGGATTGACGTTGTCTACATCTGGTCACCAAGCCAGGAGAATGATTCTTGGTTTAAAAGCCAAGGGGCAGGAAGTATCATTATGAGCTGGCCTGATCAGTTTCTAGTAGGATTGGTGAATAATGCTACCATCATTTACTTAGCAAGCTAAGGTAGTATCTCTGAATAATTATTTTCATGTTTATTCATCTGTAGATACAAAAGCATTAAAAAAAAATAAAAATGAATAAATACCACCTGCTTCCTTTTGTTTACATGAGAAGAGAATTCTCTGGCATTCTTGAGTAGCTACATCTTTAACTGACATTGGTTAAGTTCTCCCAAGCCTCAAAGATTTCCTCTTGAGCTAAGTCATTCTTTACCTTGATTGTCAAAGGTTGAAGTAAGTAAGGAATATTCAGGTAACAGCGAAAGGCTCATGGTTGCTGAATCAGTAAGGCCCACATTTTGGAACTAGTTTGGGTTTGAATCATTCAAACAGGGCTTTGGTACTTCGAAACATCGTTTTTGATTATCTGACGTATTGAAGTTTTTCCTTTTGCAGAAAGATAACGGGTCCAGTCCCAGCATGTCGCCATTTGTTGGCAAGTAACATTGTCTGGAGCAATTGAACACTAAAATCCAATTGGCCATTATATAAGTTTTGATGACAAGGAACCATAGTGTATGTCACAACCTTGATCGACACTCATCCATTTATATTTTAGGAGTGCCTTCAGAATATTTGATTCTGAAGGTACTCCCAATAAAATTGATAAATTGATTCGCATAGAGGGATCAACATCAGTCTTCATTTGAATTGAATTTCTGGACTTAGTTTTATATTTTTGGTTGATTATTTGTAAAATTCATAATCCTGAAATTAGCAGCTCCTAATTTTACAACATTAGTCATCTTTGCAAATTCAAAGTCAAGCGAATTCATTATATTAATAGTCTCTGGTTAATTCACTCAATAGATTGATACCTTATATGGAAATTTGTTTTCCAATTCATATGCTTGGTATAATGAAATATTCCACTTCCAAAAGGGTCATTCTCATTATAACAATTATGAAGGTAAAAACTCATTTTATATTAATATCACAAGTTCACCATCTTTATATACTCATCCCCATATAGGAATTTTTAATTATGTGATGACATATGATCTATAGGATTATGAAAATTTTAATGATGCTTGGAGGTGAGATAAATATCATGATTCGATCATAAGTGACTAAAATGTTCTTCAAAGGATAATTTTTTAGTTTTGGTCACATTCATTGATTACTGCTCATCATTGCAATGATAACCATGACTTTGATTAAATCAATACCATCTTGTATTGTGAAAATCTTGGTATTAATGATATGTGGTGGTGGATGATTACGTAGTGGGAGCCATTAATTTATACTTTGGAAGTTTGGAACTTTGATTATACTTAGCGTTGTCTTGATATGAGAATGTGTTGGTTAATATTGAGAACACCATGGGGATTAAAGGTTTGATATCCGCCTAACCAAAATGTTTGTCATCTGTTGATTCACAAAAGGAAAATGTCACGTCCAACTATCACCCGCTTGTCATTATTCTGAGAGGCATTATTTCACCATAAGCTCTCTGTGAATTCTACTAACCTTTGCCAATTCAAATACATCATAATCCTTAATTCCATGACCGCGCATGAGTATTCATAGTACCCTGATGGAATGAAGTCGGTTGGGGTTTTGATAAACCTGCGCGGGCTAAGGATGAACCTGTTTCATTTCTCAGTTGGGGTTTTGAAGATCTCTGAGGTTTGTGTGATCGTTGCTATGGCTCCCGTCTCTAGATTCGAGCTCATTGGTGATGAATACTTAGACGCTACTCCCGAATGCCGTGAAATGGTAGTAAGGGAAAGATGGTTAGGGTTTCTGCAGAGGTTCTCTAGTTTTAACTTAATGGTCTCCAGGGCATTCATGACTTCATTTGACGGTATGAAAGCACAGGTAGGAGATATTGTGTTGCAATTGTCAGAGGAATTTGTTTCTCGGGCTATAGGTTTGCCAATGGAGGGAGAATGCTGGTATAAGGGTAAGCATTTGAGAAGTGACGACTGGAAGAAGTTTTTGACTCCAACTAACAGGCGAGTTGAATATAAGTCCGGTTTCCCGTCTCGGCTGCTGAAGAAGAAGTGGCATGCTATGCTTGGGCTTATTATCAGGTATGTCACCTGCGAGGGACGATTATCTTAGACTCAGTTTTATCATCTTTGGCTCTTAATGGTTTTCAAAGGGAATCCTATGAATATGCTGTATTACTTCCTCAATAGCTTGCAGAATATGGCCAGCACTTATCAAGGTAATGTGGGAGATAAGGAACGGAGTTTGTTTCATCATGGGCTTATTAAGATACTCGTTTCCTACTAATTGGGAGAAGTGGGAGATTCTTGGGAATTGTTTCTTACCTGTAACGATTTTGGGGAAAATGATGAGTGGCCTCGATAGAGGTCTAGAACAAGGCGAACGCCTATTGGGACAGAACTAGATGAGACTAAGTTAGAGGAACTTGGTCATCAAAATTATCCACACCACGAGGCACTCCAGCCTGGCCAAATCCCAAATGATGGTGGCCCTAAGGTCGAGTCTGAGATAAACCCTGTCATACCCTCTGATTACCCTCGGCCCCAAATGCGTCAACCTGTAACTATTCCTCCCTGTTCAAATGACGCCCTACTTCATCAGCATCCAAACGTCAGTCACAAACTGGCCGATCAAGAAGTTAGTAAAGTATTGAGTGATCAAACCATTCGTCGAACCACTCATAGCATGGCTGCCTCCCTCTTTGCAAATAGGGATTTGGTTGTAGGAGATACCCCTGTGGTTGAATTGAGAGATTCTACTGAGTCCTGGCCAAATCAAATCCCAATTGGTCCTACGATCCTAGACCTTAGGTATGTATCGGTTTCTAAACTTGAGGGCGTGAGTGTTCAACGATCAAACCCAATGCCCAATGTGGAGCAAGAAGTTAATCAAGACCCATGTCCAGGGCTGGGAGATGTACAAGAGACAAACTTGGAACTAGTACAACAACCCATTCAAATACCCTTTGCTCAGGTTATATCGTCTTTGGAAACTGATCTAAAGGAAGCTCAAGTTGTCAATGCATTCGCCATGGAAGAGATTGCGAGCTTGAAAGCCAAATTGACTTCTTGGGTTGATAAATGGAATCTCTTAAAGGAAAAGAAGATCAGGTATAAAGCTTATGGTAAGAACCTCCTATCAAAGAATAAAAAATTAGTCAAACAAAACAGAATTGCAAAAATGAGGGCTGTGAGGTTTAAGGCCAAACTGAACAAAGCTAGGAGAGTTGTTCCGGTTCGAGTCTCTGTTGAATCATCTCCAAAACCTTGATTCTTTGAAAGATAGAATTCATTTTTGGTTTTATGGTTTTGCTTGAATGTACAGGTGATACAAAATTCGGTTATTACAGGTTAGTAGACACATTCAGATTTTAACTTAAATATAGAGTGTTTTATAAGGATACCTACAGAATTAAAATTCTGCAGGCATCCTATTTATTATGCATTTGTATTTATCATTCATTTATATTGTCCATGATTTGTTAACTGATTTGGTTTGTGAATTCCAGGTGTCATGGAATATATGAACTATAAGCTAGTCTTGTTGCTGCATTTTTATAGTTCGTTTCACTGAATATTACCTGTCCGAGATGCTATGAACATACAACCATTTCCTTCACTTTGCTGGCATCACATTTCCAATTTTGTACATCAACAGTTGATGAGATGATTATTTCAAGGATATCTCGTGCCTAGGAATAATGACACTGGATTTTATCCAGTAAGTTATTAGTCATCTGTTGTGTCATTCAATTCCAGGTGTCACTACATGGCATGCATTAGAATTATAACAGAAATGAAGTCAAGTGATATTTCTGTTATTGTATATTCGGATAGGGATCAAGGAGGTTCCATGAAGATAGGACTGTTAGGGAATTAGGAGTTTGATGTTTTCTATATAAACAATTTCAAAACTTGGAACAAGGGTTCGATTTCTAATATATGAGAGAGCCGATATTATACAGCATCATTCTATTTAGTTTACTCAGATTTTCTCCGAACTTCTTTTGAAGAATATCAAGTGTACTAGAATACTAAAACCATAGCTATGTTTTAGATATCTATATTGTGTGGTTTATATGTCTTTAGTTATTTTGATATTCATATATAAATATCTTAATATTGTATGTGAAATACTTTATAGGAAATTCGAATGTTTATACTCATTTGAAACATAAGTGATTTATCAGCATATTGATGTTAAAGAACTTTTTCATGATGTCAGTGGTTATGAATCAACTTTTGTAAATATATGACTTGCAGGTTGAATTTGTTTCAATTGCAGATTAGTATTGATTATACTTTCATGTTTCAGAATGATATATCTTGTTAGTTAATTTTGACTCTAGTTTGAAATTCATGTATACAATTACTTACAATAGATTTGTTTAATCCATTGTTAGATAATTTAAATTCACTTTTATAGCTTGGTATTTCCTTACTGATTTGTAACTAGTGAATAGTTTCTTTGTTTTGAACTATCGGTAAAATAAATTAATCTATGCTCTTGGCTGAGATAGGAAGCTAACATGTTAAATAGATTATTAACATTTACTTTATCATAGGATAACATTAGGAGCTACTGACTTTTGATTTTTTAGTGTTAGTTAGTCCTTAGGATTAGATAATTGTTAGCTTAAATTTTCCTGGTTTGTTAGCAGATAGTCTTAAACTAAGACATACCCACTTCAAGAGACTCTATTTTAGAGAGCATCATACACAGGCAGCAGGGCCTAAATCCCATGAGAAACAGTTGCTCCAAACACATATAAGACTGCACTAAGTTGAGTGTGTGGATTGTTTTTCTCTAAGTTGGCCTAAGACAGTTCTTCTGGCCAACAAATGGCACTAGAAGGAGGCCATGAACTAAAAGCTTAATGGATGAACAATCACATACTACTCCCACAACCAGTCAAACTACTCCCCTTCTCAGCAATCTTGAACCTGTATCTAGTCCTACCCCTACATCACAAATTGACTCTACAACTACACCTCTTGTGAATCCTGTTACGGCTGCCATACTGCATAATACCAGTTACATCGGAAGACATACAAGAGGCCCTGGAAGAATCACGATGAATTTTGACTAGAGGCTATTCTCACCAGACAGGCATTCCCCCGATCAATTTCGATATACCTAGAAGACCCTACAATCAAACCCAAGCGGTTGACAAACCAAGTGGTGAAGAACCTGTTCATTCCCTAGTAGGATCTCCTAATTACCATCTTAGTGGTTTTCTCAGAGGGAAAATAAACACAAATACTTCAAGACAACTCCCAACTTTTGGTGGTTTTGACGAACCCCCTTCACCCCCTGATTCACCACCAGACTATCCACGTGACCATAGCAACCAATCTTCATCATATTCTGAATCTGATCAAGAAATGGGTGACTGAGATGGAGAAGATCAAAACAACAATAGACCTTGGTTATGACGAGGTGTTGTTGCTATACATGGAGTACAACATAACTTGCCAAAACACTGTGATAAACTTTTACAGAAATTTGATCCTGTTAACAAAGAGCCTGCAGAAAACCATATCGATAAGTTCATCCTCGCTATGCAGACCATGAATGTTCAGCACGAGGATGTCGTATGCCGCTTGTTTTCTTTTACTTTCGAAGGAAAAGCAACAAGTTGGTACTTCTCCCTGACCCAAGGATCCATAACAAGCTGGGATGATTTAAGTCAGGCTCTCATAAACAAATTTGGAGAGTATAAGACACCTGCAGTATTATCACTTGAACTGGCTAGAATTAGGATGGAAAAGAAGGAACGCGTGAAATATTTTAATCAACAATTCCTCACCTTGTTGAACAGAATACCAGCAACTTCTCAACTTCCAAAGGATATTATAATTGAGATTTTTTCCTCTTCCTTGCCAAAATCTCTTGGCATGTTTGTTAAGCAAGCTGGAAAAACCACTTTGGTTGAAACTTTCGAAGAAGCAATCAAGGTTGAAAAAAATTCCATGACTTTCGAACCAAAAAATAGTGGTAAATTCAACAACCCCATGCGCCAAAGAAGTGAAGCCACATCGAGAACTAATACAGATAAGAAAGATACCTCTACTTTCGATATGGAAAAATTATAACAAGCAGTTAGGTCCTTGACAAATGAAGTGGTGATTTTAAAAAGAAACAATGGAGAAGGAACCTCGAATAGAGGAAATTTTAAGGCACCATATCGATCATATACACCACCCAACGCGCGAAAAAATACTCCCCTTGACATTTCGACCAATGAGGAAATCTTCAATACGATTAGGGTTGTTTATGCTTTACCTGAAACCTCATCTGACCATGAGTTAGAAGAACATAAGGAACACGAACAACCTGAACCTGAAGATGAAATTTCTGAAGATCCCCTCCCATTCAACTGTCATTTCTGGGACAGCTTAGTAAGTCAAGATGAGTGTCATGACAACTCTGTTTTCGTTAATCAACATACTCATAATACTAGGAGTAAAGGTCCTGTCAACTCTCAACCATCAGCCACTCCTAGGAACGGTCCGCAGCTTACAAATCAGCATTCTGCAATTCAAGACAAAGACCTCCAATATGACATCTTAGATGATCTTAAAAAACAAAGAGAAAACATAAGCATGTTTGATTTGTTAAAAATTTATCCTATGCCAGGAGGTTCAATATTTGCAAACCTGCCATCTACATCTAATAGCAATAACAGAAGAAATCAACCTTCCACATCTACAGGTAATAATTCTAATCCCACCACCAGTAAAGGGGTGGCAAGTTTCAATAATGACAATAAGACAGTTTTTTAAAAAGGTATTCGGATGATACATGGTTGTCATTTTCGTTGTCGACGTTTCGAATCCCAAGCTGGATTCATCATCAGGACAGAATATGATGTAAAAAGTTGCTCACCTGCGTATAAGTAGTTAGGGATGCCTTCTCATCTTTTCGTCTTCTAAATCTTCATCTTTTCATCTTCAACAACGATGTTCTAAAAATTCTCCTTTTCATCTTCAACACCAAAGTTCTAAAAATTCATTCAAAAATTATTCATTCATAAATGTAAACAATTCACGCTTGAGACCCTAATTCTAGAAAGATCATCCTTAATTAATTAGAAGAACCTAATAATAATCATTAATTAAAAGATTTAATTGAAAGATAATCAAATAAAATTAATAATAATCATTAAAATAATGACTATTAAAAGACCTTTACTAATGAAATACTAAAACTATATAATAATCATTATTTTAATGATTATTATTAATTTTATTTGATTATCTTTCAATTAAATCTTTTAATTAATGATTATTATTAAGTTCTTCTAATGAATTAAGGTGAAAAACCCCACAACTTCCTCATAGATAGAGAGAGCAATGGCTCAACCAAAGTACAACCAAAATACACTAAGATAGTCTCCTAGTAGCAGATGATCCTCCTCCTCACTAGTGTGCCACTTTCTGAGTGAGAGAGATGTACTTTTCTGAATGATCTAAATAGAGATCACTTGATCTCTATTTATACTAACCTGTTTTCCCAGCGACCTTATGGGGCCGACTTGTCTATCTAGGTACATCCACATTATAATATATATTTCAGGGCCGACCCCACACATGGTGGTCTAATAACCCATCGGCAAGTACACACACTTGCGACACTTGTCAATCCACATGACAACACTTCCTTATAGAGGAATGACACATCTCTTATAAGGGTACAATAAATATATATAAAAAACACAGATGAAATACATTCTGAAGTTACATATACATCAACACTCCCTCTTAACTAGGAAGGTATTTCTCGACACAGATCTACTAGACAAGTCTTCTTCTCGGGATCATCGTCATCATCATCGTCACTGCTGCTGCTATCTCAACCAATCTCTGTATCTACTCGTCATAGGAAGTTCTACAGAGCCAGTCCTTTTTCATACTGGATGTAGGCCCACCACCTACAGGTCTTCCTCATCACTGGCCATACTGTGGAATTCTCAGGACTTATTACATGCGTCACAAAACTTGGCTGCAGCATCCCAGGCTATTACAAGCACACGGTTCTACCTGTAGGATCTCCTAGGAGCACATTACATGTGACCCAACATAAAACCTGGCTGAAGCATCCCAGGCTGTTATGAGCACATAGCTCTACCTGTCAGATCTTCCAGGAGCGCATTACATGTGATCTCACCACAAAACCCGGCTGAAGCATCCTAGGTTGTTATGAGCACACAGCTCTACCTATCGGATCTCCTAGGAGCACATTACATGTGGTCCACCACAAAACCTGGCTGAAGCATCTAAGGCCTTTTTCATCCTGTCCAGATCTCCCAAGAGCAAATTACATGTGATCATGGAAAAACCTGGCTGAAGCATCTGAGGCCTTTATCATCCTGTCCAGATCTCCCAGGAGCAAATTACATGCCATACGAAAAAACCTCGCAAGAGCATCTTAGGATGTTATGGGTACACAACTCCGACCTGAAGATCTCCCAGGGCACAAATTACATGTCCTCCTAGAGCAATGTCTCGAAAGAGCATCCCAAGCTGTTATGGGTACGCAACTACGACCTATAGGATCTCCCAGACATGCTCATCTGCACAACCTGATCCACGACAACAAAGTATCATCTTATACTCATCATACATCATCCTGATGTACACATGATCATCCTGATCATCATCACTACAACATCCTACTACATGTCATCTGGAGAATCTCGTCATCCACGATCACCCTGATCATACAATGCACACCAAGTATCTACCTGATACATATCATCATACACATTCTATCCATCTGATACATAGATACATGATCCACACAATGGATCCATCAACATACATGATCTACCTGATCATACAATGTATCCACCCGATACATATACAGATACATGGTCCAGGCATCCAACATGATGCATATACAAAATACATACAAATGATCCAACCGATCATATCCAGCATCCAACATGATGCGTACATACATATAAATGATCCAACCGATCATATCCAGCATCCAACATGATGCGTACATACATATACATATAAATGATCCAACTGATCATACAAAGCAGAAACTAGAACATCATCCTGATGCTCATCATCCAACGCTTACATCCACAGCCATGTTAAGGATCCTCCTTCCAACATGCTTGGAATGGCTTCAGCAAATTTGTCCATCACTTCTTCCTCGAAGTGTCCTCGATTTGAAGAACACCAAGCCTCTCCCTGCAGTACTCGAACTTCACCCTGGCTACTGGCTTCGTCAGCACATCTGCAATTTGCTCGTCCGTCACAACATACAGGAGCTTCACAGCTCCTCTCTGCACCATATCCCTGATATAGTGATATTTGATCTCTATGTGTTTCGACCTGTCATGAAACACTGGATTCTAGGACAGCTTCAAACAACTCTTGTTATCACAGAAGATACCAGTAGCATCCAACGGGAGATCAAATAAATCAAACAGTAGCTTCCGTAGCCATACTTCCTCACAACTAGCTAAACAGGATGCAACATACTCTGCCTCAGCTGTACTCAGTGCTACACAGGATTGCTTCCTGCTAAACCAAGAGATCACACCTGATCCCATACTGAAGCAGCACCCAGATGTGCTCTTCCTATCTGCAGCACTGCCAACCCAATCTGAATCAACATAACCCTGCAAGTTAAACTTTTGATTCACTTCATACTTGAGCCCATAATCCACTGTACCCTTCAGGTACCTCAGAACATGCTTTACAGCAACCAGGTGAACACTCCTCGGATCCATCAGGAACTGGCTCAATGTGTTCACAACAAATCAAATATCCGGACTCGTGTTCGTTAGGCACATCAAGGACCCAATCATCTGACGATACATAGAGACATCAACCGGCTCAGATGAAGCATCACATAGAAGATTTAGATTCGATGCCATAGGTGTGGCCATGGCCTTGAAATCCATCATCCCGAATCTCTTCAGGATATCTACTGTGTACTTCCCTTGACCAAGGAAGATCCCACCTGCACTCTGCCACATCTCCATACCTAGGAAATAATGCATCATTCCCAAATCTTTCATATCCAACTCAGCAGCAAGCTTCCTCTTAGTATCTGCAATCAATCTGTCATCTCCTGTTACAAATAAGTCATCCACATACAGGAGTAGAACCATACGATTCCCTTCTTCAACCTTGTAGTAAAGGTTGGAATCCACTTTACTCTTGGTAAAGCCCAAACTAGATAGGAAACTGTCCATCCTACCATACCAAGTTTTGGGAGCTTGTTTCAAGCCATACAAGGCTTTCTTTAATCTGCACACATATGACTCCCTATCATGTATTTCGAAACCCAGTGGCTGCTCCACATATACTTCTTCTTCAACTACACCATTCAAGAAAGCAGTCTTGACATCCATCTGGTGTATTTTCCATTTCATCGCTGCAGCCAGGGCAAGTACTATTCTGATGGAAGTATACCTGGCTACAGGTGCAAAAGTTTCTTCATAATCTATTCCCTCTTTTTGAGAGAAGCCACGAGCTACGAATCTTGCCTCGTATTTCTCCACACTACCATCTGCAACATGCTTGATTTTGTAAATCCATTTGGAAGTCACAACAGACTTCTCTTTAGGTCTTGGGACAACATCCCAAACATCATTCTTCATTATTGATTGATATTCCTCAACCATGGCATCCTTCCATTCTTTCTTTTCCGCTGCTTCTTCATAACTGCAAGGCTCTTTGTTCATAATGTCACAGAGTAAAGAAACATAGCTGGTATGTGATATGGTTCTCTTCTTTGCTCTGTGTTCCTCTTCTAGAATGCCAAATCTTTCTACATCTTGAATGAGCTCTCTAGCCCATGCAGGTTTCCTCTTGTGAGAGTTATCCTCACGGGATGGATCCACAGGTTCTTCCGTATCTTCAAACTCACGAACAACTTTTGGAACTGCTTCAGTCATGGTAGTGTCTTAAAATCTAGTTTCCTTAGGTTCTTCATAAACTTCGATCGGTGCCTTCCTTGATTTGATGAATGCTTTGTTCTCATCAAATGTCACATCCTTGCTGACATCAATCTTCTTGAACCCTGGAAAGTATATTCTATAAGCCTTCGAGCTTTCACTATAACCCACAAAGATACCCTTCTTTCCTGAAGGATCTAGTTTGGTCTTTTTTTCCTTTGGGACATGAGTGAATACTGGACAACCAAATATTCTGAGATGGCTGGATTCAGGTTTCTTACCAAAAAAGACCTCTTCTTGTGTCTTGTTGTCCAATATCTTGTGGGGTGTTCTGTTCTGCACATATACAACTGTTCTAGCTACTTCTTCCCATAGATGCATAGGTAGATCCTAGTCATGGAGCATTGCTCTTGCTGCTTCCATGATTGTTCTATTCTTCCTTTCTGCAACTCCATTCTGTTGTGGATTGTAAGGAGCAGTCAACTCCCTCTTAATCCCTGAATGACTGCAAAGCTTCTTGAAGTCACCTGAGGTGAATTCTCCACCATTGTCGGATCTGAATGTTTTGATCTTCTTGTTAGTTTGATTCTCCATCAAGGTTTTGAATTCCTTAAACTTATCAAACACCTCATCTTTGTTCTTCAAGAAGTATACCCAAGTCTTCCTGGAGAATTCATCAATAAATGAGACATAGTAAACATACCCACTTAGAGAACTGGATGACATAGGACCACATACATCTGAGTGGATGATTTCCAGGATGTCTTTTGCCTTGCTTTCACTGCTTGGGAAAGCCTTCTTAATGTTCTTACCTTTTGCACATCCTTTGCAAACACCTTCATGTTTGGTCTTGATTTCACGAAGACCCTCTACAGCAATGCTTGCAATTGGAAGTGCTCTATAGTGCATATGAGCAAGTCTTCTATGCCAAAGTTCACTTGGATCCATGGATTCATGTACCATGGCATATTCAGGTTGTCCCTTCAATTTATACAAACCTCCCTATTGCTTCCCAATCACTACTGCATCATCTATGTTCTTTCCCTTTGGCCACATTAGGACTTGGCCATCCACAAATGCAACCCTCATGCCTTTTGCATCCAATGTAAAGATGGAGAGTAAGTTATTCTTGAGCCCAGGTACATAAAGAACTTCTTTCATCTTCAAAGATTTTCCAGAATCTAGGTTGTAGGAGGCTTGACCACTTCCTTTGATTGGGTATTGATAATCATCCCCAAGTTTCACCTTATGGGGTGATTCATGTTTAGATAGATTCACAAAAGATTCCTTAAACCTAGTCATGTGTTTGGAAGCCCCACTATCAATCAACCAATCATTACAACCATGGGAAATGGTACCTGTGAGAGCAGAGATCAAAACATACTCTTCTTCACTTGATGAGTTATCATCACTTTCTACCCTAGCCTTCTTCTTGGGTGGTTCATCATCCTCGGTAGCATGAGCATGAAACCTTCTTTTGCTGCCCTTCGTCTTCTTGTTGGAGTTGTTGTTGTCCTTCTTGTTCTTGGGACAATTTATGGCAATATGTCCTTTCTCATTACAGGTGAAGCATATTCTTCTTTCTTTGAAGTGATGTGAAGATTTCTTGGAGTGAGATGGCTCTCTCTTGGACTTCCCTTTCTTGGTGTGAGATGTGAGAGCTTGATCTTCATTTCCCATCTTTTCTTCTCATGCCACAAGCCTTGCTTCTTCTTGTGAGCATTCTTCCCGTAGTCTACTGAAGGAAATCAACTTCTTTCTTGCACAGATTCCTTCAATGAAGGAGTCCCATGACCTAGGTAAGCCATTCAGAGTGGTCATGAAAACTTCACCATTCTCTACCATTTCATCCACTGCTTCTAGTTCTTCTTTGATCTGGGAGACTCTTGAACAATAAGATTGAATGGTTTCTCTATTCTGAAAATTTACCCCTTTCAATTGGTTCCGTAGGGTCATCTTCTGATTTATGTTCTTCCCTTCAAATAGCTTGGTCAAAGAGTCAAACATCTCTTTGGGTGTCTTTAGAGAAGACACATGGGGTATGAGATGGCCTTTGATAGAATCAACAATGATTCTTTTTGCCTTGACCAAGTTCTTCTTATGCAATACTTTAGCCTCTTCATCCTCTGGGATAGGGATGTCTTCTTTTATATATGAGTCCAACTCATTCTCTTCTAGGATTAACCCAATCCTATGCTTCCAAGCTCAAAAGTGATCAGCCCCTTCAAGCTTATCCTCAAGCTTGGTGTGGTGAGACATCTTAAAGAGTATTTCAAAGGGAAATAGAAAATATTTAGGTCTTACCACTTGAAATGCTGAAAACTCGATCTAGTCTTGGATTAGGGTTTGTCGGAAAAACCCTAAAAATTCAAAATGTGAATTTCAAATTTCTGTAAGGATAGAAAGATGCGCCTTGATGAGCTGATCAGCCTGGTGCATTCAGAATTTGAGATCAACAAAGCTTTACCCTTCAGATTTGTCTTTTTGTCCTCTCGAGTTCACTAGGGAGAGCCCTGAATTAGGGTTTGAGTTTCCCGGAGATCTACCCAGCCAACAATCTCGATTCAAAGCTCTAAACTTCGATTTTTGCAAGGAGCTTCCAGTTATGTCTTCAGATTACAGAAATTCCTATTTTTGTGGAAACCCTAATTTTTAGGGCCAAATCTGAAAAAGCTTAGAATTGAATTCCGATTAGACAGATAGATGCGCCTTGATGAGTAGAGTCAATCTACTATACTGCTTTTCCAAAATCTGTGGAGAGAAACCCAATAAACAAGAAACTCAAGTTTCCACCACTGCAAAATGTCTTCTTCTCATGTTAGCTTTGATACCATGTTAGATTTTGAGCATTAATTCACAATACTCTAGGATCTTTACTGATAGAATAACATATACAGTCTATTAATGCATGACAATCACAATAAGTATGAAAAGCATCACGAGAATCAAAAGCATAAGAGACAAGAGACACGGAGTTTCTGTGGGGAAAACCCTAAGGTGAAAAACCCCACAACTTCCTCAGAGATAGAGAGAGCAATGGCTCAACCAAAGTACAACCAAAATACACTGAGATAGTATCCTATTAGCAGATGATCCTCCTCCTCACTAGTGCGCCACTTTCTGAGTGAGAGAGATGTACTTTTCCGAATGATCTAAATAGAGATCACCTGATCTCTATTTATACTAACTTGTTTTCCCAGTGACCTTATGGGGTCGACTTGTCTAGCTAGGTACATCAACATTATAATATATATTTCAGGGCCGACCCCACACAGGGTGGTCTAATAACCCATCGGCAAGTACACACACTTGCGACACTTGTCAATCCACATGACAACACTTCCTTATAGAGGAATGACACATCTCTTATAAGGGTACAATAAATATATATAAAATACACAGATGAAATACATTCCGAAGTTACATATACATCAACAAGTCTTAAAACAATTGCTTGATGGCCCTGCTGGTGGTCACTTTGGTGGCGACACTACTGCTCACAAAGTTTTGAGAGCAGGTTATTTTTGGCCAACCTTATTCAAAGATGCTCATTCTTTTGTAATAAAATGCCAGGATTGTTAGAGGGCATCTGGTAGGATCATAAGGCCAGCTTTCCCTTTAAAGCCAGTGGTTGTACACAGACCCTTTCAACACTGAGGACTGGACATAGTGGGGCCAGTCAATCCTCCATCTTCTCTCCAACATAAATACATCATAACTGCCACTGATTATTTCACCCGTTGGTCTGAAGCTTCCCCACTGCGGGTAGTCAACACAAATCAGGTACTCGATTTTTTGGAGACTCATATAATTACTAGATTTGGACTGCCTGAGTCTTTAGTCTTTGACAACGCGTCGTATTTTTCTTCTGGAGAATTGACTCAGTTTGCAGTAGAACAGGGAATTAGAATCAGGTTTTCAACTAATTATCATCCAAAAGGAAATGGCCTTGCCGAGTCAATGAACAAGAACTTGTTGAAAGCCACAGGAATTGGCACAATATTATGTATCAAGCATTGTGGGCTAACAGAGTTACCCCAAAGTCTTCTGTCTGTAATTCCCCATTCTTTCTAGCATATGGCACCGAGGCTATATTTCCTCCAAATCTGTTCTTGCCTTCCTTACAACTTGCACAATCTGTACAAGACACATAATGCTGTGCTATTGAGAAAAGAATAAATATGTTGTTAAAATTAGAGGAGGAGAGTTAAAACGCAAAACCACATCTCTCAAAGCATCAGAAAATTGTTAAATCCTGGTTTGATCGCGGACCATCCTCAGACAAAGATTTTTAGATAAGTGACCTCGTTTTAAAATGGGATAAAGCACATGAGGACAAAATGGACCATACGAAATTTCAGAGACTTTGGATGGGCCCATATACCATAGCAGAAAAGTTAGGCACCAACACTTTTCGGTTGCAAACTTTACAACGACAACTTGATACCTTTCTGGTGAATGGGAAAGTCCTCAAAAAATATTTCCAGTAGTCTTGCATCATTCAATCCATTCTCTTTTTACATTTTCATTGTAAATACTTTTGTACATAGTCATCCTTGTTTTTTATTTTCAGGATTGTTTAATCTGATGGTCTCACACTTCCTGATTATTTTTTCATATCAGTCATCAATTACGCTTACCTATAAATATTTGTTGATTGGTTACATCAAACAATGTTTCATTATCAAGACCATCAGGATTTTAGTTACTTGTTGATGGTTGTCTAGTCACCATCAAGTCAATCAACTTCCTACTGAATTTCTTATGACTTCATCATCTTTGATTCTTGATTGTTGTACATAACACTGATTCGCTTGCATACAATTTGTCTATGGTAATCCTTGTTTTGCTTCTATCAGGTTCTGGTGATTTAATTAATTTTAGATCCAATAAATTTCAGCCTACTAGTGAATCACATGACTCATTGCTTTATCATTATGCAAAATTATATTAATCTAGTTGAGTCATAGACTTAGCCTAACCTAAATTTTTGTAGATACATCATCTTTAGGGATTGTAAATATTTCAGATATAAAGCGTTTGTACATAATCAGCTTCCTTGTCTTTGTAAAATACTTCTTCAATAGACATACCCTGCAGTTTTGCTTGAATCTGGCTTGAACATATGACCTAGCTTGGAGGACGTATTACTTGTTGTAACTGTATCGACTGGGATGATTGAAATACATATCAGATCGTAATTATTCATTTTGTTTCGAGTATCCTGGTTTTACAAGGTGAGTTAATTTCCACAACTGGTTTTAGTGTGTGAACCTGCTATCTTTTGTAGAAATCCTTAACTGTTATCTTCAAATGCCTATCCAAAAGGCCGATGACTCAGGAAACTTACTTACTGGTTCCAGTAGTGTCTATTAGGCCTGTAGATCAGTTGGCCAATGTTTAGTCACTTTTAAGCTATCTCAAGAGGCCAGTGGTTTTCTAACTCATTTTTTTTGTAAATACTTTGTAAATAACCCGTAATAATAGAATTTTAGTTCAAGAATAGGAGGTCTTTTTACAAAGCTGATCTGTCATGATCATCAACACCATTGGAGATGATAGCACCATTATCTGGTCACCAAGCTAGGGTGATGATTCTTCTTTGAAAAAAATGAGAATCAGGAGGTCTCATCACGAGCCGTCCTGTCTATCTTTAGTAGTTCTCGTGAATGATGATGTTAATTTCTAGTCACCAAGCCTGAACAGTAGTCTTGATCTAAAATCCTTTAATTTGTTTTAAATTTTGAATACAGGAAAAGTTAATCAGAGGACAGAAGGTCTCGTGCTGAGCCGGTCTGGTTATAATCATAGGTTCTATTGGATTGACGTTGTCTATATCTGGTCACCAAGCCAGGACAACGATCCTTGGTTTAAAAGCCAAGGGGCAGGAAGTCTCATTACTAGCTGGCCTGATCAGTTTCTGGTAGGATTGGTGAATAATGCTACCATCATTTAGTTACCCAGCTAAGGTAGTATCTTTGATTAATGATTTTCGTGTTTATTCATCTGTATATATAACAGCGTTAAAAAAAATAAAAAATGAATAAATATCACCTACTTCCTTTTGTTTACATGATAAGAGAATTATCTGGCATTGTTGAGTAGCTACATCTTTCACTGACATTGGTTAAGCTATCCCAAGCCTCAAAGATTTCCTCTGGATCTAAGTCATTCTTTACCTTGATTGTCAAAGGTTGAAGTAGGTAAGGAATATTCAGGTAACAGCCAAAGGCTCATTGTTGTTTGGGTACAAAAGGTACTACCAAAGGACCGAACACCAAGAGAAACCACTTCACACAAACAGATCACAGATCAACACACCGATGTTTTGACGTGGTTTAAACCCTCTTGAGGGAAACACTCCACGGCCCCAGCCAAATAGCTTCTATGGGACAATTTATTATGAAAAGAAATAAAGTTACAAATGAGCTTCTCATAATCGATCAACTAAAAAATGACCCTCTATGCTCTTTAAATAGAGATCATGGACCAATCGGGTGTTAAGCCATGGATCAAGGTTAGGTATGATCTAAGAGAAGTTGAGCCGTCGGATCACTCTATGTCGGGAACATATCATGACCGCCGAATTAAGTATTTACAAATGCATACTAATATATACTAAAGAAACACACTATCCCTAACGGATATATTACGCAAGTTGATCTTAACTGTTAAATTTTGAGCATTAATTCACAATATTCCAGGATCTTCACTGAGAGAATAACATATACAGTATATCAATGCATGACAATCACAATAAGCATGACAAGCATCACAAGAATCAAAATCAAGAGAGACAAGAGACACAGAGTTTCCGTGGGGAAAACCCTAAGGTGAAAAACCCCACAACTTCCTCAAAGATAGAGAGAGCAATGGCTCAACCAAAGTACAACCAAAATATACTAAGATAGTCTCCTAGTAGCAGATGATGCTCCTCCTCACTAGTGCACCACTTTCTGAGTGAGAAAGAGAGATACTTTTTCGAATGATCTAAATAAAGATCACTTGATCTCTATTTATACTAATATGTTTTCCCAGTGACCTTATCGGGCCGACCTGTCTACCTAGGTACATCCATATTATAATATATATATTTCAGGGCTGACCCCACACATGGTGGTCTAATAACCCATCGGCAAGTACACACACTTGCGACACTTGTCAATCCACATGACAACACTTCCTTATAGAGAAATAAAACATCTCTAATAAGGGTACAATAAATATATATGAAATACATTCCGAAGTTACATATACATCAACACTCCCTCTTAACTAGAAAAGTATTTCTCGACACAGATCTACTAGACAAGTCTTCTTCTCGGGATAATCGTCATCATCATCGCCACTGCTGCTGTTATCTCAACCAATCTCTGACTCTACTTGTCATAGGAAGTTCTATAGAGCTAGTCCTTTTTCATACTGAATGTAGGCCCACCACCTGCAGGTCTTCGTCATCACTGGCCATACTGTGGAATCCTCAGGACTTATTACGTGCGTTACAAAACCTCGAAAGAGAATCCCAATACTGATTATGAGCACACGGCTCAACCTATCGGATCTCCCAGGGCACAAATTACATGCCATAGGACAAAACCTCGAAAGCGCATCTGCCAAATATCCCAGGGCACAAATGACATGCCATAGGAAAAACCTTGAAAGACTATCTGCAGATCTCCCAGGGCACAAATTATATGTCCTCCCAAGCAAAACCCACCAAGAAAATAATGCAAATGTCTTAAGTCTGATATTTCAAAATTTTGTTTAAGAATGGATTTCACATGGGTTATAAGCTTAGGGTCACTACTAGTAAGAATAAGGTCATCAACGTATAGAAAAAGTATGATGAGATGGATTCCTAATTTCTTGGTATAGACATTGGGGTCAGAATGACATCTAGAAAAACTAGTGTCAAGGAGAAAGTTATCCATTTTGGCATACCAAGCTCTAGGAGCTTGCTTAAGGCCATATAAGGATTTATTAAGGCGGCAGACAAGGCTAGAGTTATTCTAAACATATCCAGGAGGTTGTTCCATGTAAATTTCCTCCTGTAAATCACCATGTAAGAAGACAGACTTGACATCCATTTGATGGACTTCCCAGTTATCTAAGGCTGCAAGGGAAAGAACAAGGCGGATGGAATTCATTTTTGCGACGGGAGCAAAGGTTTCATTGTAGTGAATCCCTTCAACTTGGGAAAAACCTTTGGCAACTAACCTTGCCTTAAGTCTTTCAACACTTCCATCTGATACATACTTAGTTTTGCAGACCCATTTACATCTAACAAGTTTTCTTCCTTTTGGAAGAGGTACAAGATCTCAAGTATCGTTCCCCATTAAGGAACGATATTCTTCATCCATGGCTGCATCCCAATCTGGATTCCCTGAAGCTTCTGCAAAAGTTTCTGGATCATGATTCTCGGAAACTTGAGCCAAAAGAGAAGAGGCTCACTGAAAGTGAGAACATGTTCGACGTTGATATCTACGATCACCGGCAAGATCACCAGCTGCTTCACATGATAAATGGACCCATCGAGGAAGCACTTGTGTTGGTGCAACTGGAGGAACATGAGCAGGCGGAGGTGGATTTTCATCCTCACTGTCATCATTAGAAACTAGAGTTGGAAACCTATCAAGGAAGTTGGAAGAAGAAGAAGAAGGCACAAATGCTGAATCAGGCTCGTAGGCCAAAGAGGGCACAATTACCGAGTTAGGCTCGCAGGCCAAGAGATTTTCATCAAATTTAACATCTCTTCTAATGATTATACCATGAGAATGTGGTTGAAGAAGTCTATAACCTTTTACATCTTCAGAACATCCAACAAATATCCACTTTTCACTTTTAGGCTACAATGCTTTCCGTTTTTCTTCCGGAATATGAGCCCATGCTTCACTACCAAAGACACGGAAGTGACTTACATCAGGTTTAGTTTTAATCCATACATCTTTCGGTGTTATACTTTGTAATGCTTTAGTGGGGGTGCAATTAACTATGTAATTTACACAATTAATGGCTTCAACCCAAAATTGAAGACTTAGTCCCTTAGATTGGATCATATAATTAGCCATTTCTTTTAAAGTGCAGTTCTTCCGCTCAGCTACACCATTTTGTGGTGGTGTACATGGAACAGTGTGCTATTGTTGGATGCCTTGTTCAGTGTAGAAAGTAGTGAACTTTTTGTTAACATAGTCTCCTCCATTGTCAGAACTTAACTTAATAATTTGATGACCAGATTGTTTTTCAACAAGGGCCTTGTAGGCCAAGAACATGTTAAATACTTCGCTCTTAAGTTTTAGAAAATAAACCCAAGTGTGTCTGGTGTAATCATCAATGAAAGTTAAGAAATATTTGAAACCAGAAAAGGAAGCAGATGGAAGAGGACCACACAAGTCACTATGCACAAGCTCCAAGGGAACTGAGGCATGCCAAGAGGCACGTTTGTCAAAACTGTCCCGATGATGTTTTCCGAGTACACAACTAGAACAAACACCATCTCTGCAAGATACCATCGAAAGACCTGTCACCATATTTTCTTTACATAGTTGTTGCAATGAGCAATAATTTAAGTGACCAAATCGCTCATGCCAAAGTTTGCTGAAGTTATCACTATGAGCAACAAAAACTGAAGAGAAAGGTGATGACCCAAAGTTGTTAAACTTGTACAACCTGGTAATATCATCAACAATTCTGGTAGCTAGGACCTATTGAGGATCTTTAAAATTCTTGATTACAACTTGGTGAGGTGTAAAGGTCACAGTTTTACCTTCACCAGAATGAGTGATCTGATAGACTGATAACAAATTGCAAGAAATTCTTGGAACACATAGTACATCACTAAAATGACCATTATCTACTGGAATTGTTTCAGCTCCTACAACAATTAGAAATCTATCATCACCAACAAATATTTGTTTGGTGTTACATTCATGCATAGTAGAAAAGATGGCTTGATCCTTAGCCATATGATAAGATGTTCCATAATCAATGAGCCATTCATTTGAAGTAGAAAAAGAAGATGCATTATAAGAATAACCAGAAGCACAAAGTGCATGTCTATGAGAGGCAGAATCTGAAGGCAAATCTAGGCTGATGTGGTGCTTCTTCATTGCTGCTTCCAAGGCTGCCATCTTCTTGAAACACTTAGATTCATCATGATTATATTTCCCATAATAGTTGCAATGACGTTCAGTCTTCTTTCCTTTTGGCTTAGATCCTTTGTCATTTTTTAAAGAAGGAGCTGACCGAGAGGGTTTTGGACCCTTATTTGACTTATTATTACGAAAATTTTGTTTCTTGGGAGGCTTGGACTTTTCTTTCTGTTGGGACAATAAGGCTTTCCCAGATGTATCTGCATTGTTGACTATTCCAATATGAATGAGTTTATCTTGCTCTCTAATTAAGGAATCACAAAAGGATTCAAGACTAGGCTCTTGATAGCTAGCTGCATTGAAGGATTCTTTCATGGAGTAAAATGTAGATACAAAAATAGAATATGATAAATGCATTGTTTGTCTTCCCTCTTAATCTTACATTTTGCACATAAGAGTTTAAAAGTTTTGTACTTAGATAAATAATCTTGAATGCATGAAAAGTCATTTGGATTTAAAGAAATCAACTCATTTTCGAGTTGGTGACCTCGAATTTCATTGTGTTTACCAAACACAGATTCCAACTTGTCCCAAGCAGCATCAGGTTCATCAATTCCAGATATGTGGAGTCGCAAATCAGTAGAGTTTGAAATCCCAATCAATCCACGAGCTTCGTCACATCTATTTGCCCATTTTATTTTCTTATCATCATCAGTGGGTTCTGTTTCTTTCCCTGATGTAATTCTGAAAAGTCTCCTACTTCATAGAACATCCTCCATACGAGATTTCCATGAGAAATAGTTAGAACTGTTAAGTAGAATATCACAAGGGGCAACCATATTTGTAAATTAATGGTTGTAAAAGCAGAAACCAATAGTCTGGATGTGAAGAGCTCGAAAAAATAGGTGGTTTAAAAAAAATGGCACTGAAAACTGACTCTGTATGATGAAGTTATGCATGAACAAATAAACTGTTGAAGATGTCCCCAATAGTGACGTGGCAGCTAGAGAATGTCTAGCAAAAAAAAGAACCCCCCTCTTCCCAAGATGAACCTTTTGACAATCACTTTAAAAGAAGTTGCTTTAAATGAACCACTTTTGTAAAATAAGTGATTTCACTTTTACAATGATATTACTTTTAAATAGTGCAACAATAAAAAAGAACTTAAGTGACTCGCTTGTATTTTTATTTTTTATTATTTAAGTGAGATGCACTTTTAGAATAAAGTAACTTGAAAATAGAAATTGCATGCATTTTTTCTTTTAAAAGTAACTTCCTAAGGCTTGAACTCAAGACCTAATAAGGAATAAAGCAACTTTGAACCAAGTGAGCTAGATTAAAAGGTATGTAAAATATGGGAATGAGGAAGGGGTTTTTTTTTTTTTAACTCGGTTTGCGTGCTTGCCCTTTTTCCTGCAAAACACACCACAAATCGAAACAAAAAAAACTTTTCCACACTTTTGGAGTTAGATCTCGTTAGTTTTCCCGAAAAGTCTACGTTTTCTCTCTACTTCTGATTTGTCGAGATCGCTCAAGGTGCACAGCAAAGAGCATACGCAGCCGAGAAAAACCCTTTCCCTTTCTGTTTCTGATTTGCTGAGATCACTCAAGGTGCATGGCAAAGAGCATACGCAGATGGGAAAGCAACAATCCAAACCCAAAAAAAAATCTAACAGTAAATAATGATAAAATATGAGATTTTTTTCTTTTAGAAACAGAAAAATAAAAAAATGCATCACTGTAACATTATACCTTCAGATCTGATGAAATACGCATTTCTGGAGCAACCGGGAACCGTTTTCGATCAAACGAAAACTATTTCCAAATGGAAACGACGCTCCAGACTCAATGGAAGACCTCCGATAACCAAGAAATGAACAGAAATACCAGAACCAGAAACCCTTACGAGTTTGGGCAACAATAGTTCAAGATCTAGATCATAACTGGAAGCGGCTCTTCATAAAAGCTCTGATACCATGTTTGGGTACACAGGGTACTACCAAAGGACCGAACACCAAGAGCAACCACTTCACACAAATAGATCATAGATCAACACACCGATGTTTTGACGTGGTTTAAACCCTCTTGAGGGAAACACTCCACGGCCCCGGCCAAATAGCTTCTACGGGACAATTTATTATGCAAATAAAGAAAGTTACAAATGAGCTTCTCATAATCGATCAACTAAAAAATGACCCTCCATGCTCTTTAAATAGATATCATGGACCATTCAGGTGTTAAGCCACGGATCAAGGTTAGGTATGATCTAAGAGAAGTTGAGCCGTTGGATCACTCTATGTCAGGAACATATCGTGACCGTCAGATTAAGTATTTACAAATGCATACTAATGCATACTAAAGAAACACACTATCCCTAACGGATATATTACACAACTTGATCATAACTAACTCCTAAGTGTCTAAATATCCTAACAATTGTTGCTGAATCAGTAAGGCCCACATTTTGGAACTAGTTTGGGTTTGAATCATTCAAACAGGGGTTTGGCACTTCGAAACATCGTTTCTGATTATCTAAGTTATTGAAGTTTTTCCTTTCGTACAGAGATAACGGGTCCGGTCCCAACAAGTCGCCATTTTTTTGCAAGCAACACGCTCCAGAGCAATTGAACACTAAAATCCAATTGGCCATTATATAAGTTTTGATGAGAAGGAACCATACTGTATGTCACAACCTTGATCGACACTCATCCATTTATATTTTAGGAGTTCCTTCAAAATATTTGATTCTGAAGGTACTCTCAATAAAATTAATAAATTGATTGGCATAGAGGGATCAACATCAATCTTCATTTGAATTGAATTTCTGGACTTAGTTTCATATTTCTGGTTGATTATTTGTAAAATTCATAATCCTGAAAATTAGCAGCTCCTACTTTTATAGTTCATCGGTCATCTTTGCAAATTCATTATATTAATATTTTATGATTGATTCACTCAATAGATTGATACCTTATATGGCAATTTGTTTTCCAAATCATATGCTTGGTCTAATGAAATCTTCCACTTCCAAAAGGGTCATTCTCATTATAACAATTATGAGGGTAAAAACTCATTTTATATTAATATCACAAGTTCACCATCTTTATATACTCATCCCCATGTAGGAACTTTGAATTATGTGATGAGATAAGATCTATAGGATTATGAAATTTTTAATGATGCTTGGAGGTGAGATAAATATCATGATTCGATCATAAGTAACTAAAATGTTCTTCAAAGGATAATTTTTGGCTTTGGTCACATTCATTAATTATTGCTCATCATTGCAATGATAACCATGAATTTGATTAAATCAATACCATCCATTCTCATTGTACATTTTCATTGTAAATACTTTTGTACATAGTCAACCTTGTTTTAGATTTTCAGGATTGTTTAATCTGATGGTCTCATACTTCCTAATTATTTTTTTCATATCAGTCATCAATTACGCTTACCTATAAATATCTGGTGATTGGTTACATCAAACAATGTTTCATTATCAAGACCATCTTGATTTTAGTTACTTGTTGATGGTTGTCTAATCACCATCAAGTCAATCAACTTCTTACTGAATTTCTTATGACTTCATCATCTTTGCTTCTTGATTGTTGTACATAAAACTGACTCGTTTGCATGCAATTTGTCTATGGTAATCCTTGTTTTGCTTCTATCAGGTTCTAGCGATTTAATTAATTTTCGATCCAATAAATTTTGGCCTACTAGTGAATCACATGACTCATTGCTTTACCATTATGCAGAATTATATTAATCTGATTGAGTCATAGACTTAGCCTAACCTGAACTTTTATAGATACATCATCATTGGGGACTGTAAATATTTCAGATATAAATCATTTGTACATAATCAGCTTCCTTCTCTTTGTAAAATACTTCTTTAGCAGACATACCCTGCACTTTTGCTTGAATCTGGCTTGAACATATGACCTAGCTTGGAGGACTTATTACTTGTTGTAACTGTGTCGACTGGGATGATTGAAATACATATCAGATCGTAATTATTGATTTTGTTTCGAGTATCTGATGCCTACAAGGTGAGTTAATTTCCACAACTGGTTTTAGTGTGTGAACCTGTTGTCTTTTGTAGCAATCCTTAACTGTTATCTTCGAATACCTATCCAAAAGGCTGATGACTCAGGAAACTTATTTACTGGTTCCAGTAGTGTCTATTAGGCCTGTGGATCAGTTGACCAATGTTTAGTCACTTTTAAGCTATCTCAAGAGGCCAGTGGTTTTCTAACTCAAGTTTTTTGTAAATACTTTGTAAATAACCCATAATAATAGAATTTTAATTCAAGAATAAGAGGTCTTTTTACAAAGCCGATCTGTCATGATCATCAGCACTATTGGAGATGATAACACCATTATCTGGTCACCAAGCCAGGGTGATGATTCTTGTTTGAAAAAAATGAGAATCAGGAGGTCTCATCACGAGCCAGCCTGTCTATCTTTAGTAGTTCTCGTGAATGATGCTGTTAATTTCTGGTCACCAAGCCTGAACAATAGTCTTGAACTAAAATCCTTTAATTTGTTTTAAATTTTGAATACAGGAAAAGTTAATCAGAGGACAGAAGGTCTCGTGCTGATCCGATCTGGTTATAATCATAGGTTCTATTGGATTGACGTTGTCTACATCTGGTCACCAATCCAGGACAATGATCCTTGGTTTAAAAGCCAAGGGGCAGGAAGTCTCATTACGAGCTGGCCTGATTAGTTTCTAGTAGGATTGGTGAATAATGCTACCATCATTTAGTTACCAAGCTAAGGTAGTATCTTTGATTAATGATTTTCGTGTTTATTCATCTGTATATATATAACATCGTTAAAAAAAAAAGAAAATAAATAAATATCACCTGCTTCCTTTTGTTTACATTAGAAGAGAATTATCTGGCATTCTTGAGTTGCTACATCTTTCACTGACATTGGTTAAGATGTCCCAAGCCTCAAATATTTCCTTTGGAGCTAAGTCATTCTTTACCCTGATTGTCAAAGGTTGAAGTAGGTAAGGAATACTCAGGTAACAGTCAAAGGCTCATTGTTGTTGAATCAGTAAGGCCCACATTTTCGAACTAGTTTGGGTTTGAATCATTCAAACAGGGGTTTGGTACTTCAAAACATCATTTCTGATTATCTGAGGTATTGAATTTTTTCCTTTTGCATAGAGATAACGGGTCCGGTCCCAGCATGTCACCATTTGTTGGCAAGCAACACCCTCTGGAGCAATTGAAAACTAAAATCCAATTAGCCATTATATAAGTTTTGATGACAAGGAACCATACTGTATGTCACAACCTTGATCGACACTCATCCATTTATATTTTAGGATTGCCTTCAAAATCTTTGATTCTGAAGGTACTCCCAATAAAATTGATAAATTGATTGGCATAGAGGGATCAACATCAGTCTTCATTTGAATTGAATTTATGGACTCAGTTTCATATTTCTGATTGATTATTTGTAAAATTCATAATCCTGAAAATTAGTAGCTCCTAATTTTACACATTAGTCATATTTGCAAAGTCATTATATTAATATTCTCTGATTGATTCACTCAATAAATTGATACCTTATATGGCAATTTGTTTTCCAATTCATATGCTTGGTCTAATGAAATCTTCCACTTCCAAAAGAGTCATTCTCATTATAACAATTATGAGGGTAAAAACTCATTTTATATTAATATCACAAGTTCACCATCTTTATATACTCATCCCCATATAGGAACTTTGAAATATGTGATGAGATAAGATCTATAGGATTATGAAATTTTTAATGATGCTTGGAGGTGAGATAAATATCATGATTAGATCATAAGTGACTAAAATGTTCTTCAAAGGATAATTTTTGGTTTTGGTCACATTCATTAATTATTGCTCATCATTGCAATGATAACCATGAATTCATTTGATGGTATGGTAAGGGCGGGATGGTTAGGGCTTCTACAGATGTTCTCTGGTTTTAACTTAATTGTCTCTAGGGAATTCGCGACTTCATTTGATGGTATGAAAGCACAGGTAGGAGATATTGTGTTGGAATTGTCAGAGGAATTTGTTTCTCGGGCTATAGGTTTTCCAATGGAGGGAGAATGTTTGTATAAGGGTAAGCATTTGAGGAGTGATGACTTGAAGGATTTGTTTACTCCAGCTAACCGACGAGTTGAATATAAGTCCGGTTTCCCGTCTCGTCTGCTGAAGAAGAAGTGGAGTGCTATGCTAGGGATTATTATCAGGTATGTCACCTACGAGGGACGATTGTCTCAGACTCAGTTTTATCATCTTCGGAACTTAATGCTTTTCAAAGGCAATCCTGTGAATATGCCATATTACTTCCTCAATAACTTGTACAAGATGGCCAGCACTTATCAGAGTAATGTGGGAGATAAGGAACAGAGTTTGTTTCATCATGGGATTATTAAGATACTCGTTTCCTACCGATTGGGAGAATTGGGAGATTCTTGGGAATCGTTTCTTACCCGTAACGATTTTGGGGAAAATGATGAGTGGCCTCGATAGAGGTACAGAACCAGGCGAAGGCGTATTGGGATAGAACTAGATGAGCCTGAGTTAGAGGAACCTGGTCCTCAAAATGATCCACACCACGAGGCACTTCATCCCGCCCAAATCCCAATTGATGGTTACCCTAAGGTCGAGTCTGAGATAAACCCTGTCATATCCTCTGATGACCCTCGGCCCCAAACGAGTCAACCCGTGACTATTCCTCCCTATTCAAATGAAGCCTTGATTCATCAACAGCCAAATGTCAGTCACAAACTGGCCGATCAAGAAGTTAGTAAAGTATTGAGTGATTAAACAATTCGCCGAACCACTCATAGCATGGCTACCGCCCTATTCGCAAATAGGGATTTGGTTGCAGGAGATACCCCTATGGTTGAACTAAGCGATTCTACCGAGTCTCAGCCAAATCAAACCCCAATTGGTCTTACGATCCTAGACCTCAAGTATGTATTGGTTTCTGAACATGAGGGCGTGAGTGTTCAACGATCAAACCCAATGCCCAATGTGGAGCAAGAAGTTAATCAGGAGCCACATCCAGGGTTGGGAGATGTACAAGAGCCAAACTTGGAACCAGCACAACAACCTGTTCAAATACCCTTTGCTCAGGTTATATCGTCTTTGGAAACTGATCTAAAGGAAGCTCAAGTTGTCAATGCATTCGCCATGGTAGAGATTGTGAGCTTGAAAGCTGAATTGACTACCTGGGTTGATAAATGGAATCTCTTAAAGGAAAAGAAGCTCAGGTATAAATCTTATGGTAAGAAACTCCTGTTAAAGAATAAAAAATTAGTCAAACAAAACAGAATTGCAAAAATGAGGGCTATGAGGTTTAAAGCCAAAGTGAAAAAATCTAGGAGAGTTGTTCTTGTTGGAGTCTCTGTTGAATCATCTCCAAAACCTTGATGCTTTGAAAGATAGATTTCATTTTTGGTTTTATGGTTTTGCTTGAATGTACAGGTGATACGAAATTCCGTTATTACAGGTTAGTAGACACATTCAAATTTTAACTTAAATACAGAGTGTTTTATAAGGATACTTGCAGAATTAAAATTCTGCAGGCATCCTATTTATTATGCATTTGTATTTATCATTCGTTTATATTGTCCATGATTTGATAACTGATTTGGTTTGTGAACTCTAGGTGTCATGGAATATATGAACTAGAAGCTGGTCCTGTTGCTGCATTTTTGGAGTTCGTTTCACTAAAGATTACCTGTCTGAGATGCTATGAACGTACAACCATTTCCTTCACATTGATGGCATCACATTTCCAATTTTGTACATCGACAGTTGATGAGATCATTAATGCAAGGATATCTCGTGCCCGGGAATAATTACACTAGATTTTATCCAGTAAGTTATTAGTCATCTGTTGTGTCATTCAATTCTAGGTGTCACTACGTGGCATGCATTAGAATTATAACAGAAATGAAGTCAAGTGATATTTCTGTTATTGTATATTCGGATAGGGATCCACGAGGTTCCCTGAAGATAGGACTGTTAGGGAATTAGGAGTTTGATGTTTTCTATATAAACAATTTCAAAACTTGGAACAAGGGTTCCATTTCTAATACATGAGAGAGCCGATATTATACAGCATCATTCTATTCTGCTTACTTAGATTTTCTTTGAACTTCTTCTAAAGAATCTCAAGTGTACCAGAATACTAAAACCATAGCTAAGTTTTAGATATCTATACTATGTGATTTATCTCTCTTTAGTTATTTTGATCTTCATATATAAATATCTTAATATTGTATGTGAAATGCTTTACAGGAAATTCGAATGCTTATACTCATTTGAAACATAAGTGATTTATCCGCATATTGATGTTAAAGAACTTTTTCATGATGTCAATGGTTTGTGAATCAACTTTTGTAAATATCTAACTTGCAGGTTGAATTTGTTTCAATTGCGAATTAGTATTGATTATACTTTCATGTTTCAGAATGATATATCTTGTTAGTTAATTTTGACTCTAGTTTGAAATTCATGTATACAATTGCTTACAATAGATTTGTTTAATCCATCGTGAGATAATTTAAATTCACTTTTATAGCCTGGTATTTCCTTACTGATCTGTAACTAGTCAATACTTTCTTTGTTTTGAACTTTCAGTCAAATAAATTAATCTATGCTCTTGGCCGAGATAGGAAGCTAACATGTTAAATAGATTATTAACATTTACTTTATCATAGGATAACATTAGGAGCTACTGACTTTTGATTTTTTAGTGTTAGTTAGTCCTTAGGATTAGATAATTGTTTGCTTAAATTTTCCTAGTTTGTTAGCAGATAGTCTGAAACTGAGACATAACCACTTCAAGAGACTCTCTATTTCTGAAAGCATCATACACAGGCAGCAGGGCCTAAATCCTATGAGAAACAGTTTCTCCAAACACATATAAGACTTCACTAAGTCGATTGTGTGGACTGTTTTTCTCTAAGTTGGCCTAAGACAGTTCTTCTGGCCAACAAGACCTGATCTTCACAATATTAAACATCGGTCTATTCCCAACAAGATTATTCGGCTCTTTGATCTTACTGATCTAAGTGTAGACATGCAGATAGATTGTCACCCCTGGGAATACTTCAAACAATGGCTTTCTTCCTCAACCCCAACCATTGTAGAAGCCTGCATCAGTCCAGCTCCATCAACTACATAAACTAGTTCGCAACCATAAGCAACAATGACGACCAATTTTGACCCAGTTCTTCAATTATTTTCTTGGTATCTTCGGGACAAAGAATCATTTTGTTGGTGGGGGATATGTTGGAGGATCCTATTCGAGTGGCCGACTAGGTCCTCCGCCCACTATGGTTGATTCAATGCCGTCATTCAGATAGTTAACTGACCAAGAAGTTGTAATTGAATAAATATTTGTAATTAATATATATAGATTTGAGAGTCGATAACATATATCATTTGTTCACTGATATTGTACTCTATTTTGGTCTTATTAATACAAAATATTTTTGTTGATGTCCCACTTACTTTCTCATGTATGATTATATAATGTGTGTGTGCATGTGACTCTTCCTTCATGTTGATAATTGTACTAATGGTAATTGATGCAATTCCCTATATTACAATAGTTCTCCTTCAGTGATCCACTCAAATGATGTGGTTCACAAAGGATATACTCCACCAAGGTTACTACCAAGGTATTTTTTAAGGATTATAATAGTATACTTAAGTATAGTATTTTAGGCGATTATTTTGGATTGAAAAATATATATATATAGATTGGTAGGTGAATATTAAATATGAAACATACAATTTACTACTGAAACTTGCAAATTTTGGTGAATATTATGATAAAAAAACATATTTTATGTAAATATAGGTGATATTAGAGACTAAAAATGACCAAATAGCGAATTTATTTTTTGAAAAAATGCCCTAAAAATAGCCAATTGGTGAAATTTCACCCTTAAAATTTTCCCTGGTTACTACTTCCAATAGTTTACACCTAAGATCATATTGCTTGTGTCATATATCCATAGCAAGGGTTTTTTTCTTGCCATTCAAGCCATCATTATATGTTTTTGCAAAATCACTTCCATGGTATGAAGTGGAAGGTAACTAAGAGTGACTTCTGCAAAAAATGTCATCATACCTTGGTGTTTCATTTTCATCTTCTCCATGTAGATGAATGGTGTTGGCACGCTCTTACTCTTTGGAGTCCAAAAGATGACTCACATGTGCTTCACTCGGTTCCAAATTTTCATTTGGTTCGAGTGAATATGAGTGTAAGGATTCACTCTCATGTTTAGGTGCTCATTCTTCGTTTTTATTCTCCTGCAGGAATATTTAGGATTCTACATATTAAGTGGCATGAGGATCTGCATCATTAGTAGGCTCCACCATGATCCTAGTTGTGCTTTCTTCATAGATATTTGATGTAGATCACTTTGATGGTAAAACTTCATTCTGCTACAACATTTTCTCCACTTCTCTGCACACATTGTTAACAATATGGTTTATATTCTATTCTGATGTGGGTTTCCAAAGGGATCCCTTTACCAAAACAAAATTATGACCTCAGATTCATAGAACTCTCTGAAAGACAATATTTCATGTATCTCTTTGCTTAATTCTTGGTATCTTCAGAGGTACTCAGAAGGATCAAATCTTAGTGTCCTTCCTCCAAAGACTACTCTACCATCAACAATATTAGACATTGGTGGTTCGGCCATTACATCTTCATTGTACATTTGGTTACTAAGGTAACCATCCTCATCTCTTGTCATTTGTGAACCTCCATCAACATAGATCACCTCTTCTTCTTCGTACTGCCCAAAATATTCTTTAACGGCTACTGGTATGAGCCTCATCCTGCAACTTGTATTCTATAACTGAAAAATGGAGCCTAGTCTTTCTGCTCACAGGTGTAGAGAACCATGCTCTGATACCACTATTGTTAGGTTATACGAGTATACATATTTTAATTTGCGAGAGAAATAAATAGAAATATATGCTTACACTTGAGACATGGAATATACCCTAGAAACTCCATACGGTGAAAACCAACTCCCAATGAAGATCTTCATTACATGGCCAAACTGGCCATTCGGGCTGAGTGAGCTAGCCACCGCTCACCTCCAGGCCACTTTATAATGGATCCTCCTCAAGCCTTTTATAGGCTTCATTTCATGCAATACCTTGGGCCAATACCATGGGATACAACAAACCATGTTCCGAAAAACATGTGCTGGACTTAACCAACTTTGACTCAATCCCGAGTCAAGGTTAACCCTAACAATCCCCCCTTTAAACTTGAATTGGAGTAATCACCAACCCCCCTCAAATTTTTAACCGAAGAATATCACATACACCCCCCTATCACCTAGGTCTTTCTGCCAACTTTATCGGTGAGTTACTAGGGGTATGCATGCCTTAGTATGTCTTACAGCCATATTCCCTTTTACATGCAAACTACTCCATTTTTAATTTTTTTTTGTGTCTTCATGGTGACTACACCATCACCATCCGTTGCTTCAACCTCTCACTTTTCCATGCTCGCTTTCTTCACGTGGACTGGTGGTTTCTCATTTTGAACTTCAATCATCCAATCGCCTTCCAAATGGGTGTGGGTTAAGCCACTTCTTTCATGGCCCTTTCCTTATTCATGCAGCCTGCAAGAGAAACCATGGAGCTTTTCTTCACCTACTGATAGTCTCAGAATTCACACTTTGCATAGGGAAAACGTTTATTTCAGGCAGGCAGTTCTCTGCAGCAAGCTTCACGATGGAATCTCTATCTCACTACTGGAGGATCTCCACGATGTCACCACCGGGGTTCTTCCTCTACGTCTAGGCATCACGATGGCACCACCGACAGTGTGTGATCTTCTGTATGCTCTCTCCCTGAACGGTGGCTCCTCCATGCAGGTCTCCTCCTGCACAACCGGATTACGCACAACCTTGGCAGCTGACTCCTTCACGCGGACTGCTTTCCTCCTGCAGCACTCCACTGCTCCCGATCTCACTTCATGCACGGACAGCCTCTCGTTCTCCTGGCTGCTTCTCTGGGAAGCCTCCACCACCGCATAGCCTTCACTGCTGGCTCCTCCATTCCTCTTACATAACTTCCAACTATGTCATCTTTCAATGGATCTCTGCACTTATCAATACAACTCACACCAGATCTCCATCACGCAGATGGGGATGCTCTCGGCGACCTCGCTTGAATCCTTGTGACTCTAGTGTGGTGAGTTCATAAGATGGTATTTCTCTCCATGGGATTTAATACATGCATAGAACCTCTTCTATCTTGCATCAACCACGAGATATGGCCCTTATGTTTGGTATCCACCACGAGTTAGGGATGCAGCCTCTTCTACACCACATCGAGATCCCCTATTTTTCCTCGATCACAACACTTCTACACTTTCTTATTCGTGGTATTTGGCATCTGAGGATACTCTCAGAACTTCACACCCTCTAGCATATCCTCCATAGCATGTTCAACACACACCTCGGAGCAGCAATTGTCCTTGTGGTCTGCATACTTTTCCTTCACGCGGCTAGGGTTTCTCTTTGCGGCTAAGTGGAGGGAGTTCTCTTCTTTAGCTTCTCATTGCCCAGATTAAAATAACAAGCCAAAATTCTTTTCTCGAGGGTTCTCGCCCCCAAACCCTTATGAACCTTCAAGCCAGGGTACTCCACATGGACCCTAGACCCCCCTTATGTTTTTCGGATGTGGCTGCAAACACCATGGCTCTGATACCACTTGTTAGGTTATACGAGCATACATATTTTAATTTGCGAGAGAAATAAACAGAAATAACAAGCATACACTTGAAACACACAATATACCCTGGAAACGCCATACGGGGAAAACCAACACCCAATGAAGATCTTCATTACATGGCCAAACCGGCCATCTGAGCTAAGTGAGCTAGCCACCGCTCATCTCCAGGCCACTTTACAATGGAGCCTCCTCGAGCCTTTTATAGGCTTCATTTCTTGTAATACCTTGGGCCAATGCCATGGGCTACAACAAACCATGTGCCCAAAAATATTTGTTGGACCTAACTAACTTTGACTCAATCCCGAGTCAAGGTTAACCCTAACAACTATAATGTACCCAAACCCATATCTAGGGACACTAACTCAAAATTGACTAGTTTCTTAGCTAGAAGTTAAAAATTAAGTCTCTAACACCCTTAAACCTATAAAACTTCTTCAATAAGGGCTCTTAGGATATGGTAAAGACTAAGTATATCCTACAACATCCTTAGACAGACACCCAACTTTGATAATTGCACATGTTCTAGGTACATCACGCCTGGGTAAACTCCTTTGGCTAAACCAAAGGCTTCAAGGAAATGGCCCCAGGAGTTATGTGGAACCCAATGGATTCTATTGCAGAACTGAAAGTGGCTGGCATGTAACTATCCCAACCTACTATCAAAATGCTGATATAGATAATTGGACTGAATTTGGAAAAAATTTGAAGCTAGGGGGGATTGGGAGTTCAGGACAGCTCAAGTAGGAGATTTCCAACTCAATTTGAATTGTAGCCGGGAGTCCCTAAATTAAGATATAAATGCTGGGATGAGTCCAATTATGTTTCTTCTTACTATAGAAACTCACAAAATATGATTTGGAGAGGTGTAAGTCACGTTATTACAACAATCCTGAAAATTAGTTAGATTTAGCATTAAAATGAGCATAGGAGTAAACATTCAATAAAGAGAGATAGAATTTGAAGAACAGGAATAAAATTCATTAAAATGATTGGTAGAGGAAATAATTTACATTACATGGCTACATATATAGCATCAAATACCCATAAAATCACCATCCTCCATCAATAACATGGACAATTACAAAACACTATAGAAAACTCTCTACACTATAGAGAACTTGAATGACAACAGAATGGAACTGCAATTATCTCAGTGAGAAAATATGAACTCCTTCCCCCTCAAGGTCTAGTTGAACCCTCAACTAGTGTGGTGAAAAAAAGGGGAACATCTCCCAACTGGTGACAAGTGGCACATTTACCAAGTCTCGAAAATATCAGATCTCTTCAACTCAATAATCAAATTGGAAACAAAATTCAATGGATGCGATACTCCTCTTTTTATAAGTTTTGTTTGATTCTTTGATAACATGCACTGCATGTGTACCACTAGCCTCATCCATTGTACCCTCATTGGATAAATTATGACTTCCATCTTTATGTGATTTTTTCATTGCGTTCTTACCTTTCATGCTTTACTCTACTTTTCACTTTGGTCCCCTTTTGGAATCTTTTTCTTTTCTTTGATTTTCTGCTTCTTTCCTACTTTTCAATGCTTTCTTTCTTTTCTTCCACTTTCCTGCTTTTCATTGCTTTCCTATTTTTTTGTTCATTTCCATCTTCTTAGTTGCATGCTTGCTTTTCAATGCTTTTCTTCCATGTTCTTTTTGTGGAAGACAACTCATTGGGTCCACCTAATATTATATGCACCCTCCTGGGAGACCTAAGCATTTACAACTCATCAAATAATTAATTAATAACTAAATATTTGAAACTATGGAATACATTATTCACCATGGTTTAATTTAATTAAACTAGATAACCATAGAACAAAATTAATCCCTTGATTAGTTAATTTAATTTCTTCCTGAACCCATGGGGATTGAATGGGTTAGAACGATCATCGTGGAGCCTTTAAAGTGGGCATATTATACACATAGAAAATCACTTGGGGAGATCACACTTGCATATCATGGAATCAAACGATACAATTAAGGGAAAGGTCTATTCTCTTTAGTTAGATTTGGGTGAGTACAATTATTGGAAAACCATCATCCCTAGAAACCCTAGCCTCTACAACACATGCCCATTAATATTCCTACATAATTGGGACTGAAACGATTATAGAATAATTTCAGCCCAATAAAACACAAAAAGGATTTATAGAATTTAAAAAATATTCTTGTGTAACCAACACCATTACAAGAGACCTACATCAATAGATTACTAGTGTGGTGTTAATCGCATTAGGATAGCTCTATAATAAAAAAATTGTGTGGGCCCAACAATACATTTGTTTGTGACCAATGTCAAAAATTTCCTCTCAGTGTATTGATGACATTGAGATAACTATGGAGTAAACCTTTTGGTGGTATTAAGTGATCCTATTACCCATATTGAATATGTGTTATAATCCACAGAAGACAAAATCAACAAACATGACAACTAGTTCAAGCAGCTTGACTTCATAGTTTATCGTCTCAAGCTGCTCAACTATACAATTTCTAATATTCTCTCATTAGTTAATAGATCAATTCTAATATCGAATCCATGGAATGTAAATTACTTATAGATGATAACCCAATTAATATCCAATTACACCAAATTTCTCATAATAATTGATGGATCTTCTAAGCAAGGAATCTTCAACATGAGTAGATCCTTGTAGTCAAGAACTATATTTAGATAACCATAGGATCATACACCCTTTCATAATTATAAATTTGTGGATATAATATTCCAAAGAACATATCAACAATTTTGATGGGATTGACCCCACTTATTAGGTTACCCATATGTACAACTACTTCTCCCTACATGGAGTTACTTATGACCTAATGAAACTTAGAGAAGGGGTATTATAGTTGAATTAGTAATGATGGAAATAATGGAAAGGACATAAGATATTATATGTATGTAATATCCCTTTTTCAAATTTTATTAAAATGCCCAATTTTCCACTTTTTTCCCCAATTTCAACCTTTGACTAGTTTTACTGTTTTGACCTCCAAATCAACCCAAATGCTCCCAAATCTTCTGTAGGAGTGTATGAATGGTATTTAGACTTGAATATAAGGTTCAGGGATGTTTTATGGCCCTCCAAATACTGCTGCAAACTTGATTTGTATTCTGATCAATATATGTAATTTTGACTAGTAATTTGTGCATCAAATCCCCCTCGGGTAACACTGCAAATGGCCTTCCAAATGCCTCCAAACTCCCACAAATTTATGAACAGAGGTATATAATGTGTTAAGTATGTTATTAATGTCTCATATGCACCATTAATTGATTTTTAATATTGTTCTAACTCTCTCACATTCAACAGCAAAAACCCCCAATTTGACCCTTGGGGAAATGGCACTATTTCACCTCCCAATACAACTAAACTGAGTAAAAATGCTTCAAATGCTCAAGTACAGTACATGAAACTTGTATAAGACATCCATGGAAATATATTTATCACAAATATATCAGAGAATCATCCATACATTCGAAATCATCATCAATCCATTGGCTCACAACAAGGTAGTGGGGAAATGGCATTGTTCTTCCATTAAAAATGAGATTTATACATTTCTACTTGGAATTTCGACCTGAAACTTTTTAGAGATGAAGAACAGAGTATTTACTTCATATTAAAAAAGAAATGGGGCATTAGAAGCTCCCCCAAAGAGTACAATAGCTCACCAAAAACGCCCTCCCTCAAGGAGCACGAATATGCCTTCAAAACTGGAAACGGTGGAGAGAAAGTGCTGCACTAAACCAAACCATGAAACTTCCTGTATCTGCTACCTGCAAATACAAACTCCATTAAAGCACCATGAAAGACATGAGTGGCCTCTCCAAACACCAACTTGGATGGGAATCTTTCACCCTCGAAATTGGCTAAGGCGAGAAACTAGTCATCCACTAGCTCTCTCTTCACAAATGCAATTTTTCTCAAATCATCAAAAGCCATTCTCATACTTGATTTCTACATTTTATAACCAACATTAGCCTTCAAGGGGTCGAAATCCTCTCAATAGATTCAATAATTTTCCATTTAGAAAATATTCCTCATTTGCCACGTGTCTCCTAGTTCCAACCTTCCATCTTCTCCCAAATTCGAATTTGAGTCTCTTTAGATTCCTCCAACTCCATGAGCGCCTTCTTGAGCCTATTTTTGGGGCTGACATGTCATAATGGTCAGGTGTAAGAAGTCAGTTCTGAATTTTGTCATAAAATGTCATAGATGCTTCATTATTGTTGTCATAAAACTAGGGAATCTAGCCCATGTGTCCACTAGTCTCCAATTTGACTCTTCCTCTCCCATGGAGGTTACTATTCCTTCCCATTTCGACCTAATATGCTCAATGCCATGTGTTATGACTTACCAACTCACCCAAGAGTGTTCACCTTCCCATGAATTCGAATTGGCAAGAGAGAGCTGCCATGTGTCATTGAAAAATCAAGCTAGTGTGGGTCCCACCACCTCCATATGTCTCCAAAACCACTTGCCACCTATAATTTCTCTTGAATTTATTTATTCATCATATTTATTAAATTCTTGAACCCTTCTAATGTCTAAATATCATTTATTAGTTTCCTTATTACCATCCCACATGTGCCCATCCAACCTAGGAAACTAGTAGGATTGATGGGATTGTCTTACTATGCACTTATTTGAATGGGGACATTACAGTCCTCCCCACCCAAGATTGCTTGTCCTCAAGCAATTTCAAATTTGGATGCTGCAAAATATTCTCCTCTTCCCATGTGGCATCTTCATTTGGTAAGTCCTTCCATTGCACTAAATATTCTTTGATGATTCTACTCCTCAACCTTCTTTCCCGTGTCTTCAAAATCTTTTCCGGAACAAGTGTGAGCTGACCTTCATCATCCAAAGGAGGAAGTATTTTTGAAGTGATGATTTTCTGACCAAGAGATTTCTTAAGACAAGAAACATGAAATACATTGTGGATTTTACTCCCTTCTGGAAGTTCTAGTTCATATGCTACTTCTCCAACATTCCGCACTACCTTGTATGGCCCATAGTACCTTGGTTTTAATTTTTCTGCTCCATTCTTTTTGAAAGATGTTTGTTTATAGGGCTGCAACCTTAAATATACTAAATCATTGACTTGAAAGGTTCTCTCTTCTCTATGTCTATCAGCATATTGTTTTTGTTGATTTTGAGCAACCTGCAAATTGTCTTTCAAGAGCTTTAAAATTTCTTGGCTCTCTTCCACCCAATCTTTAGCCTTTGGGGCTCTACTATCACCAAATATAATGTCAGCAAATGTAAGTGCATCATAACCATATAATGCTTTGAAAGGAGACATTCCTATTGACATATGATAAGTGGTGTTGTAGCAAAACTCACCCAAGTGTAGCCATTTTGCCCATGCTTGTTGCTGCCCTCCCACATAATTTCTTAGGTATCCTTCCAACCATTGGTTTACCCTCTATGTTTGTCCATCAGTTTGTGGATGATAGCTGGTACTTGGAGTCAATTGAGTGACTACCAATCTAAAAAGTTCTTGCCAAAAAGCACCCATGAATCTACTATCTCTATCACTGACAATGCTCTTGGGGAGCCCATGCAATCTGAAGATTTCTTTGAAACAAATATCAGCCACTTGTGCAGCACTAAAAGATGATGTAACAGCAAAGAAATGAGCAAATTTTTTCAACCTATCAACTACCACATAGATGCAATCCTTACCTAAGGATTTAGGCAATCCGGTGATGAAATCCATGGAAATACTGTCCCATTTTTGCTCCGGAATGGGCAATGGTTGTAATAGGCCGGATGGACATGTAAGTTCTGATTTGTTTTGTTGACATGCTTTACATTCATTCACATACTTCTGAACATCTTCCTTCAGCCCCTTCCAAAAATTTTTTTGCCTCAACTGTCTATAAGTTTTGAAGATCCCCGGATGGCCCGCTAGTGGGGAATCATGTGCTTCTTGCAAAATTCGGTACTTGAGCTTGGAGTTATGAACTAAATAAATTCTTCCCTTATAATATATCAGCCCATTCAAAATCCTATAATTATCATCCCCTTTGATTCCATCCAACACATCACAAGCAAATTTGTCTTTGGCATATTCAACTAGTAGCATGTTTTTCCAATCCTTGGCAATATCCATGAGAGAAAAGGAAGGCCTTCTTGACAAAGCATCTGCTACTATATTATTCTTTCCTTTGACATATTCAATATCAAAATCATAAGCTTGAATCTTGCTTACCCACTTTTGTTTCCTTTCATTTAGATCCTTTTGGGTGAGAAAGTGTCTTAGACTATTATGGTCAGTTTTCACCACAAACTTGCTGCCCACCAAGTATTGTCTGAATTTGGCCAATGCATGCATAATGGCCAGCATTTCTTTATCATAGATGGAGTAAATTTTTTCATGAGGCTGCAACTTTCTGCTCTCAAAGGCTATGGGGTGTTGGCCTTGCTTTAGGACAGCCCCTATTCCTCCACCTGAAGCATCACATTCCACAACAAAAGGTTTAGTAAAATCAGGAAGTGCAAGTATGGGACAACTACTCATTACCTCTTTCATTTTTTGGAATGCTTTTTCAGCCTCTTCATCCCACTTGAAAGCATCCTTCTTAGTCAAATCAGTGAGTGGAGAAGTCAACTTGGAGAACCCTTTCACAAATTTTCTGTAGTAGGTGCATATGCCAATAAAGCCTCTCAATTCGGTAATATTTTTTGGTGATGGCCATTCCAATATAGCCCTGATTTTTTCCATGTGTACCTTCACTCCTTCTTGCCCAATAATGTGCCCAAGATACAGTAGTTATTTCATCCCAAACTCACATTTTGATAATTTAGCAAATAAGGACTCTTCTTGCAAGATTTTCAACACAATCTCTAACTGTTGCAAATGCTCTTCCCATGTTTTACTGTAAATGAGAATATCATCAAAGAAAACCAAAACAAACCTTCTTAGTTGCTTGCAAAATATCCTATTCATACATGATTGAAAGGTGGCTGGAGCATTAGTTAACCCAAAAGGCATGACAAGAAATTCAAAGTGGCCAAAATGACATCGAAAAGCGGTCTTTTGCACATCTTCATCTTTCATTCGAATTTGGTGATACCCTGATCTAAGGTCAATTTTTGAGAAGTATTTGGCCCCATGTAGCTCATCCATGAGCTCATCAATCCTAGGAATAGGATACCTATTCTTGATAGTCTTTTTGTTCAAGGCTCTGAAATCTATGCACATTCTCAATGTTCCATCTTTTTTCTTCACTAGCACTACTGAAGAAGCATAAGGGCTAGAGCTTGGTCTAATGAGCCCCAACTCTAGGAGTTCTTGGATAGCTTTTTCAATCTCATATCTAAACCTTTTAGGATGTATATAAGGTGGTATGAAGTACCCTCCTCCAAAACAATACTGTGCTCAACCCCCCTATCTGGTGGCCTACCATGTGGAAGGTCTCTAAAAACCTTTTCATATTTTTGCAAAAGTCTCTCTATCTCCTTTGGGTGTTTGACAATATTTATAGTTGGCTTGGGAGATGTAATATGACATTCAGCAGCCCACTCTATATCCCCATGCCTCAATATAGATCTCATGCTATTGCAAGTCACTACTTGATTTGGATAAGTGTGTTGCCCTCTCACAACTCTTTGTACTCCTTTTGAATCTTGGAATTTCATTTCGGGAATTTGATAATTTACTGTATGCTCTCCTATTGAATACAACCATTGCACTCCCAAAACCACATTAGTATCAGCAACATCAACCACATAAAAACTATCAACAAAAGTATAGTTACCTACGGTGACTTGCAGCTTTGGAACCCATGTTTTGCATTGCATTGTGTTGTGACCGGGAATGACAACTGTGAAGCCATCAAATGGTTCAATAGGTATCTTTATTTTCTCTACCATCTCTGCATCAATGAAGTTATGAGTGGCTCCTCCATCTACCAAAACTGAAGTTCTTTGTCCTTGTACCACACCTTTGCATCGGATAGTATGATAGCGAGGTACTGCTGAAAGCACTGCCATTCTTGCTTTGTCCGGTGAAGGCTGATTTTCTTCTTGTCTTTCCTCTTCTACTGCTGTCTCATATGCCTCTTCTTGATCTGAAATATGTCCATCTTCATCCATGCCCCCATCATACCCCTCATTATCAGAAAATACTTCTATGTATTGAGCCTTTCCTTTGGTACATTTGTGCCCCGGTGTCCATGGTTGGAAGCATGTGAAGCATAGTTTCTTTTTTCTAAGTTCATCCCTGTTTAGTCCCTCTTTTTTATTCCTCTCAAATGACTCTCTTTGACAAGGTTTCTTATCATATCCATCCCTTTGCCAAGGTTTCTTTTCAACTTTATAGCTAGGCTTAGGAGGAAATCTCGTTCTAGGAAGCACATTTTGGAGATCCCTAGTCAAGCTCATTGCATCTTTTAATGTAGTTGGCTTGTGGGCTTTGACCAAAACTCTTAAGGGTTCAGCCAAACCTTCAGTAAACAGCAATACTAATCTTCCCATAGATACATCAACCACCTTGACTGATAATTTTTGAAAGTCCAACATATATTCGGTAGGGGACCCAGTTTGCTTCAATTGAGCTAGTTCTTTGAAAGGCAATTCTGGATCTTTTTGTTCAAATCTTTCTAGTACCCTGTCAACAAATTCTCCATATGTTTTAACCTGATTATGACCCAAGGTTTTCATCCCATGAAACCACCATTCATTAGCATCTCCTTCCAAATGCAAAATGGCCATTTTTAATGCATCCTCTTCCAACATAGGATTCAGCAGAAAATATACATCCAATTTTTGCACCCAAGTGTTAGCAGAATTTTGAGAAGAACCATCAAAAGTAGGAAGTGACATTTTTCCAATAGCACTATTCAATTCTTTGTTTTGGAATGGACTCCTATTGTCTCCCTTCATTTTAATCTTTTGCATAGCATCAATGTAGTCACTGAGTGGTACACCTCTTTTACACTCTTCATTCAAATCATTCCAATCATTTACTAGTTTCTTGTAATCCAATTCAAGATTGGGTTCTTCTTTGGGTGTGAGAAATTTAGGTGCAGTATGCCTTTGTGTGCTTTGAAATTCATCAGGTCTATTATGAGGTCCTGTACTTGAGAAAATATGCTCATTCCCTTTCATCTTTTCCCTTGAGTGTGAACCACTATTATCTCCTATCATCCCTTTGCCTGAAAGTTGGCTACCCAACAATTCGAAACCTTTCATCATTTGTTTATTCATATCTAGAATAACCATGGTAAGTCCTTCAAAACATGGTTTTAAGGCTTCAATAAATTCCTCCTTATGTCTTAATTTTTCCTCCTCCTCTCTACCCATTGTTTTAGAAAAGAACTCTTTTTCTGCTACTATCTCTTCTTCAACCAAAACTTCTTCAACTACTGATTCAAAGGGTGGTGTTTTATTTGTTTGGCTTCTTGTTAATACCATCAGGTGCCAAGACCATGCTCTGATACCACTTGTAATATCCTTTTTTCAAATTTTATTAAAATGCCCAATTTTCCACTTTTTTCCCCAATTTCGACCTTTGACTAGTTTTACTGTTTTGACCTCCAAATCAACCCAAATGCTCCCAAATATTCTGTAGGAGTGTATGAATGGTATTTAGACTTGAATATAAGGTTCAGGGATGTTTTATGGCCCTCCAAATACTGCTGCAAACTTGATTTGTATTCTGATCAATATATGTAATTTTGACTAGTAATTTGTGCATCAAATCCCCCTCGGGTAACACTGCAAATGGCCTTCCAAATGCCTCCAAACTCCCACAAATTTATGAACAGAGGTATATAATGTGTTAAGTATGTGATTAAGGTCTCATATGCACACTTAATTTATTTTTAATACTGTTCTAACTCTCTCACATTCAACAGCAAAAACCCCCAATTTGACCCTTGGGGAAATGGCACTATTTCACCTCCCAATACAACTAAACTGAGTAAAAATGCTTCAAATGCTCAAGTACAGTACATGAAACTTGTATAAGACATCCATGGCAATATATTTATCACAAATATATCAGAGAATCATCCATACATTCGAAATCATCATCAATCCATTGGCTCACAACAAGGTAGTGGGGAAATGGCATTGTTCTTCCATTAAAAATGAGATTTATACATTTCTACTTGGAATTTCGACCTGAAACTTTTTGGAGATGAAGAACAGAGTATTTACTTCATATTAAAAAAGAAATGGGGCATTAGAAGCTCCCCCAAAGAGTACAATAGCTCACCAAAAACGCCCTCCCTCAAGGAGCACGAATATGCCTTCAAAACTGGAAACGGTGGAGAGAAAGTGCTGCACTAAACCAAACCATGAAACTTCCTGCAGCTGCTAACTGCAAATAAAAACTCCATTAAAGCACCATGAAAGACCTGAGTGGCCTCTCCAAACACCAACTTGGATGGGAATCTTTCACCCTCGAAATTGGCTAAGGCAAGAAACTAGTCATCCACTAGCTCTCTCTTCACAAATGCAATTTTTCTCAAATCATCAAAAGCCATTCTCATACTTGATTTCTACATTTTATAACCAACATTAGCCTTCAACGGGTCGAAATCCTCTCAATAGATTCAATAATTTTCCATTTAGAAAATATTCCTCATTTGCCACTTGTCTCCTAGTTCCAACCTTCCATCTTCTCCCAAATTCGAATTTGAGTCTCTTTAGATTCCTCCAACTCCATGAGCGCCTTCTTGAGCCTATTTTTGGGGCTGACATGTCATAATGGTCAGGTGTAAGAAGTCAGGTCTGAATTTTGTCATAAAATGTCATAGATGCTTCATTATTGTTGTCATAAAACTAGGGAATCTAGCCCATGTGTCCACTAGTCTCCAATTTGACTCTTCCTCTCCCATGGAGGTTACTATTCCTTCCCATTTCGACCTAATATGCTCAATGCCATGTGTTATGACTTACCAACTCACCCAAGAGTGTTCACCTTCCCATGAATTCGAATTGGCAAGAGAGAGCTGCCATGTGTCATTGAAAAATCAAGCTAGTGTGGGTCCCACCACCTCCATATGTCTCCAAAACCACTTGCCACCTATAATTTCTCTTGAATTTATTTATTCATCATATTTATTAAATTCTTGAACCCTTCTAATGTCTAAATATCATTTATTAGTTTCCTTATTACCATCCCACATGTGCCCATCCAACCTAGGAAACTAGTAGGATTGATGGGATTGTCTTACTATGCACTTATTTGAATGGGGTCATTACAATGTAGGAAACATTTCCTACAACTAGTTTCTAAAATCCATCTACGCTTGCTTAAAAAGACATACTTAAGATTTGGAATCACTAACAAAAATTCAACAAATAGTCATAGTCATAAATTTTATAACATACTTTGAGGAACTAGTCATATGCATAGAGTGATTGACTATTTGTGTTTTTAGGAATGTTTTATTAGTGATCTCAAGGAGTACTTTATAGCACAATTCATGATGTAGTGTGAAATTACTTGGTTGGAGGATTCTAAGAGAGATCTTGAGAACTACCTAATTAAGATCTTGAGAATTTTTTTTTCTTGTTGATCTAAAGGAAGTGGTGATATTTGGGAGACTCCAATATGTGTCCCCTAGAACTACCTAATTGACTAATTTATTCTAATTAGACTTCAATTTCATATGCATAATTGATTTAACTACATCATGAGGTAGTTCTAGGAATATTTATCCCTAGCCATTCATGCATAGAAAGGTTTCTCTCCAACAAGGGTGCACTCATCTAATCTTACATACTAAAGCACCCCACTAGAGTGTCCTAATCCTATTTACACCCTATAACTAATTTCATGATCATTATTGTTTCCTTAGGAATTCACAATTGATCATTTATATGTGATTAGTGAGGGTTTCACTAGCATTAAATATTTTTCATGTAATTAAGACTAAGCATGGTTTCCTATATATGAAGGCTTGTGCCCCATTGATTAGGCATTCATTCATGTACTCTCTTGGGGAATTCATTTTTAATCAATATTATATGATTTGATCATTCTTTATGTTCTATATAATTCTAACTATATTTATGTTTCATTTGGATTCTATGTCCATTTCTCCAAAATATCACATATTTAGGAAATGTTGGGGGATGATGTCATTCTTCCTAATACTATCCCTTATCTGGAGTAGTCATGTATTTATATATAGAAGATATTTGGTCCATGTGTATCATTTTTTGTTCTCCCAATAACTTTATCATCAAAGACAAATTGGACCCCTACTCTTAGTACCACCAAATTAACATGAAGATGGTAGACATTCTTACGATAACTTGCCACACACACGAAGGGAATTGTGAGTTTTGGTTATTGAAATTCCTTATCGACCTTTTAAATCCCCATGAACAATTTTTTTTAGCCCCTTGTACAAAAAAAAATTCTTGTATTCTTAGATGACATCTTAATTTATAGAAAAACCTAAGAAACACATGTCGAGCTTGTTGGTAAATCCCTCCAACTCCTCAAGGATAACCACTTGTTCCTCAAATGTTCCAAATGTTCGTTTGATGATTCTAAAGTGGAATACTTAGGCCACATAGTTGATCAAGATGAGGTGCATGTTGATCTAAAGAAAACTAGGGCTACATAAGACTCAAAATGCACTAATATTTTAAGAATCTTATGATGCTTCTTAGGGATAACTGGCTACTAAAGGAATTTTTGAAGAATAATAGGAGAATCGTTGATTAAAAATATTTAATAGAAAAAGATAATGTTTTTGTATGAACAATACCACATAGTAGGAATTTTCAACTTTAAAAGATTCCAGCTATACTACAACCACTCTAACGGTGCTTGATTTCACTAAGACCTTTGTTTTGGAATGAGCGGCATAAGGAAAGGGTATTCTAGCTATATATATGCATGATAGGAACACATTTCAATTTACCCAAAACCTATTTTGTGATGAAAGTAATGGAATATATGCATACGTGAAATAAGTGATCCCCACCCTTCATGTAGTGAATACCAGACATTCATAACTCATTAGGAGGTGCATCTAGGTCAAGGTAGAGCCTCATAGCTTGAAATGTTTTTTGGAACAAAGGATTTCATTAGTAGAGAAAAATAGGTGGGTCACTATTATGCTAGGGTATGGTTATGAGACCATGTACAAGAAGGGAAAAGGAGATCTAGTGGATGATGAAGTATTGGGAAAATATGAAGAGAATTGAAGGATGTTTCATTTCTTTATCCCTACATATAGTAGATTAGATTATGTGTTCCCAAAAGTAATGGTTACATAATGACATACTGGTTAAATCATTGAAATACCTTAATAGGTACCCAAATCCCCTAACGGATAAATCTCACAACTTGATAACTTGTCATATAAAGGACAAATTGTTTTTTACAATTTAGGTTTAAAAAAGGGTGTTAAAGGAGCTTCATTTATCACCTACAATAGCTCACTTTAGCTTTTAGAAATCTTGAAAATGAGCTAAGTTCGCTTTATTTTAGAAAGGCCGGTGAAAGGACTTCCAAACTTTCTAGATGAATATGAAAATAATGACCAAAAAAAGGGGGAAATAGTAAAGATCCTAGCACCTTATATACATTACTGACACTATCCATGATTTAGACTAACATTTATATATATTTTATAATGGTCCTTCCAAAATCCAACAACATATCGATCATAATTGTTGTACTTGACCATATTTTTGGATATTCTCAATTTTGTTGAGTAGCACACCCATTTACAGATTTCATAGTTGCACAAGTCTTCATGAATTAGTTTTTATTCCACATGGCATGCCCACTTTCATTATGTTAAATCATGATTCCACATTCATTATAAAATTATGGTAGGAGTTATTTAAAATATAGGGAACACTATTGAAACAAAACATAACATATCATCTCTAAACTAATGGTGAAATAGAAGAGATCAACAAGTGCTTGAAATCTTATTAGATATAATTTTATTCAAATCAATAGCACTAACAAAAATTTTAAGGATTTGTAATCTTCTTAAAGTGTAAAAAACTTGGTGAATCTTACTAATTCTTAAATTTAAAACCTCAAAGTGTTTGGTGAATTTTTTGTAAAAATTGTTATAGCCCAAATAGGCACTTCTCCATTCATGAAGACAGTTCAAGGATGACACTTCAATTGTCGACTGTTTGTTCACACAAAAAGGAAATTGTGGATTGAAGAGCCTTGATTTGACTTTAGTTTCTATGGCCTTGATAATTAGATTCAATCTTCATCCATTCCCATTTTCCCTTAAATTTGTAAATCCATTTCAAAAGAGCATCTTCACTCCCAAAAGTTGAGAAAGAAGCGATTTATTCACCCCTAAACTTTGGTTTTCCAACAATTTTAAGAAAAAGTTGAAATCACCCATTGCAAAAAAAAATCCAGTGAATTAATCATATGTTTCTCTTCATTTAAGGGTGATTTCCTCCAAAAAATATGAAAAATAAATAAAATTTTGAAATCAAGGAAGTTAGGGTGGTTTTGGAAACCACCTATCCGGTTACAACTTCCCCAACCGATCTTCACTAACTACAAAAGAAAGTGAGTTATGCCATTTGAGGGACCACTTTTGAGAGTATTGTTATGCTGAAGGAATTGCTAAGTTATTATCCCTTTTCCTTGCCATAGTAGCTCATCATCTCTGATCTCATATGCATGTATGCTTAAGATATTTCCCTCAGATAGTCTATACCCTTAGGCATGTGGGAGTTGGTGGTATTTGTGGAGAATTCGAGTAGGAGAGACCTTGAGATCAATTTTTCATCAAGGTGCCTAGCAGAACTTGGTATGGATTGTACTATTTACTTCTATTTAATATAGATTGGACACCTTTCCCTTCCCAATTTAGTGTTTTAGAGTTGTTTATGTAATGTTATCCATTCAATTAACTAGTTTTCAATTATATGTTGTATTTGAACTTCAATTCTCTTTTTGTAACCAATCTATTTGAGGAAGGTTTTGTGTTTATTTTGCAGGTTATTGGGTCGAATATTTGAAGTAGATATGAGGACAAAATAAAGCTAGGACCATTCATCATAAACAAGGTACGCAATATTTCTCTCTCTTAAACTCTTAAAATAAACTATTTGATCTTTTATTGTATTTAAGAGTCTAATTTGCTTGCAGTCAAACCTTAGATCCCTATCCTAGAAACTCCAATAAGTTGGTGATAAAGCCCCAATCATTTAGATAAAATCCTTAACAAAAAAATATTAATTTTTCTAAGGATTTTACCTAGTTTTTGGGTAGTTGTTGCAATTTTTACAGTAAAAATGAATTATCCCATGGTATTTGGGTGAATCAATTTAGAAAAAAATGGAAATTAGTGAATTTTTTTTGTAGAATGGGTTGAAAAATAACCAATGGGCTAAATTTCACCCCTAAAATATTCCCTGAATAACATTAATAGTCTTAGTGGATACCCCTTTTAGAATGGTGGTACAATACCACTTAACATGGTGCCACCAACATGTCACCTGGTAAATTTTTTTATGGACAAACAACCTCGTTAGTGGATTTGTATGTTCCAAGCACATACAAGGATGAGGAAATAGATAACATGATTAACAATAGAGTGACCATTCTTTTCACAGTTAAGAATTATTTGGAATTTACTAAAATAGAATGAAGTAACAAGTTAACCTTGACATTACTTTGCAAAATGTTTTGCATGAGGGGACTAGGTGTTTCTTCATATTCCATGCTATAAGCACAAATATCCTCATGACAAGGACCACTATAAGCTAAGATGAAAGTTATATGAGTCTACTAGTTCCTCCAACGCATTGGACAAGTTTCGTATAGATTTAGTCTTCCTACTCACTCCAAGGTCCATCCAACATTTCATTTGACATGTTTGAAGAAAGTAGTTCAAAATAATTTTCAAGTTCAAACTTGCATCCTAGAACATGATGAAGGATGGTCCATTTGGTTGCAATTAGAAGTAATACTAGATTCAAAAGAGCACAACATACCTCGACACACTATTTGGGAACTCCTAATACAATGTAAGCATGTGTAGACTAAATATGCAACTTGGGAATGAATACCAATTTTATAGTAGTTTTCACACACTCAATCTTAAGGACAACACAACATTTGAAGGAGAAGTGCATGATAGGATGCTATCTTAACCTCCCAACATTGGGGTATTTAGGAGTTAGTCAATTAATTTATGAGGTCATATTCTTTCAATAACAGTCATTAGGTTACTAGTAGGTAGTTAGTTAGTGTAAAAATATTATATTTGTTAAATAGAGCGCATTAGGTGGTTTTTACTCATTAATGATGGGACCAAAAGTAGTTAGAGTTTTGGTAGTAAGTAACTATTTATAGACATAGAATGCTATGCATGTTTTATCAAGGATTTTTATTCTATTATAAATTTGCTAAAAGGAGATTCGTCATTCAAAACAAACCCATGAACATTGTTGTCTCTCTTTTTGAATTATCTAGAAAAACATTATATTATGCAATTTAAATTTCATTGTCTCTTCTATTTTGTTTTCTTGCACTTATATTTCTAGTAATATTGGTTGCATGTTTTCTTTTCTATCGGTAAAGTATATTACATTAACATTTCACAATCCAGTTGGTGCTAAATTCATTTCTACATTAAAAACAACAATTTCACCAATAAAAAATTGCAATTTTAGCAAAGATTGCTTAGCCAAATTCTCATGATAGCAAAAAAGAAAAGGTCAAAATTGCAAAATGTTTAGGCTTCTTCTATCCAAAATTTGTTATAAAGCCTATAAAACCTTTTAACACTTTCATTTTAGATTTTTTAGGGTTTTATGACCTCTATCTAGATTAGTGCACCTCACAAAGGGGGATTTGAACTCAGTACAGGCTAGGAATGAATGGAATGAACTACCACCAGCATAGATCCATCTTAAACCTGGATCTATTAAGCACCAAGAGGGATCCAATTTCTTAAGGTCTATTTTTTTCTTGATGTGTAAAAAAATTAAGATAAAAAATTTAAAGAATAGCCATGATGATTAGATTAGCATAATATATATTTAATTTCATTAAAACATATGTAAAAAATTTATAGCCGATATGTTTTTTTTTAATTATTATTAAAATATGTCACATATGATTACATCACATCACAACATCTCCCCCATACTAGGTTGTAAGCACCTCTCTACTCTCGGTGTAAAAATCCCAAAATCATTAACAATAATCAGTTAGTTAACCCCTTGGTCTTATAAAAGATTCTTAAGTAATAAGTATGTTAAATTTCTTCTCTCATAAAAATTGTTTTCAATGGCTGTGTGTTCTTCAAATATTCATTGTGACTCTATTTTCTCCTGCATTTTTTGACACATGTATGATAGTAGGACCTCAAGCGTTTTTGTTTTACTTACTGTATTCCTATTCTTTTTTTTCCCTCATATATCGGGTGTGATAAATATGATGATATCAGCCCAATGTCTCTTCCCTCCCACATATTTTTCACACATGTATGTTGATAAGACCTCAAGCATTTTCGTTTTATTTACTGTATTCCTATTCCTTTTTTCCCTCATATGTTTTGTGAGATCATATGTCTTGTGTGATAAATATGATGATATGAGCTCAATGTCTCTTTATTTATACCATTATTTCAAATAGAATGGCTTCCCATCAATATGGCAAGTTAAAATCAATATGAGAACTTAAATTCCTCACTTCTTAAGTTACTCTTCCATTTTATAATAACCTTTTCCAATGTTCTTCGAATCAATCTGATAATTTGATTTTTTTTCATCTAACGTAGTTGATTTCTTCTTTGTAAAAAGAACGAACATCTTTTACACACGTTTATATATTCTAAGTTACATCTTTGAAAGCATTCATATCTCCAAACAAACAACATCTTTTTCTCAGTGCTTGTGGCATTGTTATACGTTCAAACAAATTTAAAATACTTCATGCTGTAGCATTCTTACTTATACTTTCAAACAAATTTAAAATACTTCCTAATTTTTATGATGAAGTTTTGTTATAAAATTCCCCCTACTTATTATTTCGTTAAAATGACAATTTAATTATAAAAGAAAACTCTATTACAACCATTAATAAGCCACTATGTTTAGTGTACCACATAATAAAATAAAATAAAAATTATTCAACCAAATTATATATATAATTCTATAGAAAAAGTGATTATATATATAAAGTGATTTAATAATTATATTGTGTACATTAAATGAAATTGTTTAATTGATTGAAATCATTATACAATAAATTGTTCGGATTTGCAGCGTTAGAAATATTAATTTTATATTAAATATTTGAACAGATTCGAACCACGAGAATTGACTTAAATTGATATTTATCAGTGTCAAAATTACTAAAATTGAAATAATGGAACATTATTAATAACAAAATAAATTTGTTAATTTTAACCGTTAATGTGTGGGTCTTTTTAGTAAGGCAACTCAAATTCAATTTCCCCCGGGTGACTTGGAAAGCGACCTGGAGCAAACAAATATATATATATATATATATATATTCTTTTAGATTTTGGTAATTCTTGGAATTGATAATATAATAATATACATAATAATTTATTTTTATAAGTAATAATATATGAGATTTTTGTTTGTAAGATAAGAGATCTTTGTCAATTTGGTGTATAAATACCAGACAAGGCAAACAAGGACCCCACCTCTTATTCTTCTTTTTAATTTTTAAGTTATAATAAGACGCAGTTGTCAAAAAATTTGAATGGAAAAGAAGATCAAATGCAACACAACCTTGTGTGCAGGCTTTGGTCGACTTGCTTGCTTAATCTATAAAATTGTAGAACAGCCAAACGATTGGAGCCCCGCGGCAGCTGGTACCTCGGTTGTCCACAATATTTAAACAAAATATGCAATCACGATACCACGGTGGTTTTAACCGGCGTATGCAGGTATGAGGATACTACAACCCACGCATTAATTATGTTTGTCAAAGACAGCGAACATATGAAATTCAGCTGTCTCTCCGACGACTTTCTCCTCTCGTGGCTTGTCTTCTGTCTCGAGTGAGCGGCGTAAGAATATTGGACACAGCAAGCTTCAGCCCTTTCAACGAACAACTCCGTCAAAGTGGTTTAAGTGAGATTTTTTCTCGACATTGGATATAATCGTTCTAAGGTAGAACAGCCCATCGTTTGACAATTGGAGCCCCGCCGCATCTGGTACCTCGGTTGTCCACAATATTTAAACAAAATATGGAATGACTATAACTCGCTGGTTTTAACGATGATCTACCCCTTGGATGGTAAACGCCGGAGTATGCAGGTCTGAGGATACTAAAACCCACGCATTAATTATGTTTGTCAAATTCAGTGAATATATAAAATTCAGCTGTGTCTCCCACGACTTTGTCCTCTCGTGACTCGTCTTCTGTCTGGAGTGACTCGGCGGAAGAATATTGGACACAGCAAGCTTCATCCCTTTCCACGAACAACTCCGTCAAAGTAGTTTAAGTGAGATTTTTTGATAGCATTGGATATAATCGTTCCAAGGTCCGTCAAAGAGAGAGCGGGTGACTCTTAAGTCTTAATGGAGAAATATTAAGAAATATTGTTTGGTGAAGTACATGAGCACTGTACTATCGCTGTACTATCTGTAGAGTTGGGTGAAGTGAGTCATCATCGAGGTGAGTCATCATCCTGATCCATATCTACCCCGTGCGTTGAAACGCCAGATTATGCAGCTCCAGTCATTAATTATGTTTGTCAAATGCAGTGATCTGGATCAATATATGAAATTCAGCTGTGTCTCCCACGACTTTCTCCCCTCGTGAGTCGTGACTCGTCATCTGTCTAGAGTAGCGGTAGTATGTACAGCCGAAGAATATTCCACACAGCAAGCTTCATGTCTCTCAGTCTCAACGAACAGTTCCATCAAAGTAGTTTACGTGAGATTTTTTAATTGTTCCAAGGTCAAAGCACCACATGGAGAAAACAAATATGGGGCCCTCAAAGAGGGAGCCGGTGACTCTTGAGTCTCAATGGAGAATTATTCTTGGTGAAGTACAGTAGAGCAGTTTCCAAGTTGCATAATTGAGTTTCTGTTTATGCAATAATATTGTATGGCTATTCGTGTTATTGGCTTGTCATTGTACTATCGCTGCACTACCATTTTTAAATTTATTTAAATTCATTTAGGTGTAAACCTTTGTAAAAATCATACTTCAATTGATTTAAATTCTCTTAATTTGTTTTTATCGGTGACTTAGATAAAATTGAGATTAGGATAAATTTACATTAAATTATTATTTTATAAACTAGAGAATATATTGACTATATATTTTCTAGTTTATTATTTATTGAAATAATTTTTTTTGAAATGAAAACAAAGCTATACTATATTAAATAGAGTATATGTAAAGAAGCAAGAGCCATGAAACACTCAAGAGAACATCTACTAGGAAAATGGTTGTCTACAGCAGGAACCACACAAATACAAATATAGGTCCATAACCACCAAATACAAATATAGGTCCATAAACAAATATAACCATAGAGCTAAAACGTGCATGTGTTTTGGTAAAATTAAAATTTACCTTAGGGGTAAGGGGAATGCGGAGGTTGGGGGGTATGGGTTTAGGGAGGATTAGGGTAGTTAGAGGGAAGAAAGTGTATGGGGTTGGGTTAGAGAGAGATGGGGGGCTGGTAAGTGGTAGGGGGAGGGTTATTAGGAGAGACAAAGAGTGAGAGGGGTACAAGTAGGGGGAGTGGAAGAGATAGAGAAAGGGGGGGTAGGGTTAAGGGAAGTAGGAGAGAGAAAGAGAGGGGTGGAGGGTGTGGTTATGGGTAGGTAGAGTATGAGGGGCATTAGGGAGAGAGATGGTGGGTTAGGGGTAATGAGAGAGAGAGAGAGAGGCAGTAGTGTTGGGGTTTTTGGGGGGGAGAGAGAGGGGTGGGGTAAGGTGTAGGTGGAGGAGTAAGGGAGAGAAAGAGTGAGAGATGGGGTTAGTAAGGGTTTGGGGGGAGAGAGATGGAGATGAGAATGGGGGTTAAATGTAGGGGGAGGAGTAGGGGGGTGAGAGAGTTAGAGAGGGATTTAGTAAGGGTTATGGCGATGTGTGTGTGTGTGTGCGAGAGAGAGAGAGAGAAAGAGAGAGAGGTTAGTTGTACGAGAGAGAGGGAGAGAGAGAGAGAGAGAGAGAGAGAGAGAGAGGTTGGTTGTACGAGAGAGAGAGAGAGAGAGAGAGAGAGAGAGAGAGGTTGGTTGTACGAGAGAGAGAGAGAGAGAGAGGTTGGTTGTACGAGAGAGAGAGAGAGAGAGAGAGAGAGAGAGAGAGGGTGGGGAGGGTGTTGGTGGGTTGGGGTGAGAGAGATGGGTAGAGGTTACAAGTAGGTAGAGGAGTAGAGAGAGAGAGACCCTAGGGGAAAAGGGTGTGGGTGATTAGGGGTAGGGGGAGGAGGGATTTTGGGGAGAGAAAGAGATAGAGATCATGGGGGGGAGGTGTAGAGGGGAGGAGTGGGGTTGGGGGAGAGAAACAGATAGAAATATGGGTGGGGGGAGGGATAGGGCTTTAGCTAGGATTAGAAAAGCTAGATAGAAAGGAGGTATAGGGTGGGGGAAGAGAGAGAGAGAGAGAGAGAGCGAGAGAGATCAGGAGGCAGGATGTGGTAAGCGGTATGGGGAGCAGGATTAGGAGAGACAGAGACAATGGTTTAGGGGTAGGGGAGTAGGAGAGAGAGAGAGAGAAGGGGGGGTGTTTATGGGTAGGGAGAGTAGGAGGGGGGTTAGCGGTTGTGACAGTGTGAGGGAGAGATATGTGGAGTCTGTTAGGGTTTTGGGGGAGAGAGAAAGAGAGGTGGGGTTTAGGTGTAGGTGGAATAGTAGTGGAGAGAGACAATGAGAGAGGGTATTAGTGAGGGTTAGGGGGAAGAGAGAGAGAGAGAGAGAAAAGAGAGAGGAGGAGAGGGAATTAGAGGTAAGAGGAGTAGGGGCGAGAAATCATGAGAGAGGGGGTTAGTAAGGGGGGGGAGAGAGAGAGAGAGAGAGAGAGAGAGAGAGAGAATAGGGATTCAATGGTAGGGGTAGGGGTAGGAGTAGGGGTGTGTGTGTGTGTGTGTGTGTGTGTGTGTGTGTGTGAGGTGACCGAGGGAGTGTTAGGGGGTTGGGGGAGAGAGAGAGGGGTGGGGATTATATGTAGGTGTAGGGGTAGGGAAAAGAGAGAGAAAGGGAAGAGGTTAGTAAGGGTTAGGGGGTGAGAGAGAGAGAGAGAGAGAGAGAGAGAGAGATGAGGAGGAGGAAGAGGAGGGGGTATTAGATGGAGGGGAGGAGTAGGGGGATGATAGAGTAAGGTAGGGGGTTAGTAAGGGTTAGGGAGAGAAGGTGAGAGAGAGGGGGAAAAGGGGGTTTCATGGTATGGGGAGGATTAGGGGTGTGTGTGTGTGAGAGAGGGGTGTAAGGGTGTTGAAAGAGAGATATGTGGGGTTGGGGATAGGTGTAGGAGTAGAGGAGTGTGTGTGTGTGTGACAGAGAGAGAGAGAGAGAGAGAGAGAGAGAGAATTAAGGGTTAAGAGGGGAGGGTGTGGGTGATTAGGCGTATGGGGGAGGAGGGGGTTTGGGGAGAGATGGGGATGGAGATTGTAGTGGGGAGGGTCGGTAGGGATGTAGGGAGGATTAGGGATGTCAAAGATAAGGGGGTTATATATTGGTGGTGGAGAGAGAGAGAGAGAGAGATGGGTGGTGATACGTGGTAGTGGGAAGGGGATTAGGGGTAGAGAGAGAGAGGGGGGAAAAGGGGGTGGTTATGGGTAGGGATAGTAGGAGGAGCGTTAGGGGTGGTGAGAATGTTAGAGAGAGGGAGGTTTCAGTGGGATGGGAGAGAGAGAGATGGGTGGGGTTTAAGTGTAGGTGGAGGAGTAGGGGAGAGAGAGAGGGAGAGAGGGGGTTAGTAATGGTTAGGGGGAATAGGTGAGAGAGAGACAAGGAGGAGTGAGAGATAGGGTTAGTAAGAGCTAGGGGCGAGAGAGAGAGAGAGTAGGAAAATAACTAAATTGAGAGAAGAAAATGTTGTAGATAAATATGTCAAATATCAAGAAAAGGTCGCGAACCACTAACCCGTAACCAAAAGAGGAAGACATCACCAACGAGTAATTGGTGAGATCTCAAACTCACTAGAAACCTACTGCCAGATGATAAAAAATATAGGTAGTGATATATATATATATATATATATATAATTGGTTAATAAGCAAAAACATATAGAAGGTGATAAGTAGAAATAATGTCAACAGAAACCAACCGCTCCCAGTCCCAAAGCTCGAAAACATTTATGCCTTCCGGGGAGGATAGAGCCTTCTTTGATAAACCATCCAAAAGAATATTGAATTCGTGATAAACATGAATAAATGAAATCTCCCTGAGGTCAATAATCATCCTTCAGGTCTCATCCATCTAGGATGAAAGAGACAAAATGCGTACGACTTCCTTCTCTAAATCCAACTCAATGATGATTCATGAATCACCCGCAATCTGGATAAATACAATGCTAAAAGATCAGGCCAAAAAAAGTAACATCCATAAGGCCATCAACTCACTGTGGGTGTGCATACCTGCACCATAGTTCATCCAGATCTTATAATGTGATACTCTGTCCATCCATAATATGGCACCAGCACCAATACAACTCCCCCCTCCTTTAGAATCCTCATCGAAGAATCCTCACGGATGGTATTTATCAATGGATGGAGCAAGGTGGACATGAGAAAGAGGGGGATCAGTTATGACTCATTATTTTTTGTGTTTAAAGAAGATCACTATAGCTATACCTCCAATCGATGTATCCCTTCGACTCCCACCTTCCAAAATAAAAGTGTTCCATGCCTTCCAAATTTCCTAGCACACAAAGCATGCAAATTCCCCCCAATCATCAGCCGATCTGAACCAAGAAGGCATGCCTTTAGTAAAGGGAGACACGATCTAGTTAACCACCATCTTGCAATCTCTTCTAATATGGATCCAAATCAATTTGGTAAATGAGCAATAGACAAAGAGGTGATCCACCGATTCAACATCAGAGCCACATCTGATGATATAGTTATCCCAAGTCAAAATACTATTCTCTATAGCCAGCCAAATGAAAATATTAATTTTCAATGGAAAACCCAATACCATTAGGGATTAAACCACCATTTTTCCTCAATCGTAGTATCCAAAACAATAGAATCATATGCCAGTTTTTCAATGATAGAACCTGATTCCACATTCCATGACCATCAAAGGACAACTTCCTCTGTAGAAAATTGAGTATTCCCTTTGTGCAGACCAAGGATGTATTGATACCATTCAGCTTCAAGCTCCCCACTAATTACCAAGTGATGAGCCCATATCCATTCATGATGATTCCTTTTGCTCGAGTTGGGGACTGCCAACTGATTCAATGTGAAAAAGCCATTTTCTCTTAAGAATTCAATCAGTTCCAAGGAAAAAACAAATTCATCTGGTCCATTCATAATTGGATCCTCCCCAACCCAGATAGATATTCCATTCCCAAGTAGCCACACTAACCAATTTACCATAACCGCGAAGATATTAACCAAGACATTCCATATGTTTGATACCCCTTTTATAGGTTTATCTTTGAGTCTAATTCACTACAAAGTTAATAGATTCCTCATATAATTCTCCATGAGAACCCTGCTCCACATGCGATGAACAAATAGAGCTTTCCATAAGCTCTTAACCGACAAGGCTTTAGCAAAGTTAAGAATATTTTTCAATGCCCAACCAACTAGATTCTTCAGACACTAGTACAAAATGGGTGATAAGTGACTACAAAAATGACTAAAAATGGGTAATAAATAACTAAATTTTTTCATGTGACCGTTGGTCATAAATTAATAGTCACTTATCACCCAACTAAATTGGTCATTTATCACTTGGTCATATATTGCTTCAATTGCTTCATACGTTGGTCATATATTTAGTTATTTATTTGGTAATTAATTCTCACTATTTGGTCATTTATTTGGTTATTAATCGTTTCTATTTGGTCATTTATTTGGTCATTAGTTATCATTGATTAGTGGTCATTTATTTAATTACTCATTGTTGTAAACTGGTTATTTATTTAGTCATTGATTGTTGTTTAGTGGTCATTTATTTAGTCATTGATTGTTGTTAATTGGTTATTTATTTAGTCATTAATTGTTACTAACTAGTCATTTAATTAGTCATTGATTTATGTATGTATAGCATGGTGGAATCGAACCACCAACCTCCTTCATGTAAGGAAGGTGCTCTTCCATTGGGCTAACACCCTTAAATAGAATCAAAGTTCACACTAAAAATATATCACAAACTTTTACAAACATTAACACACTACAATTCGAACTGTTACATAAAACATATCACAAACTCTTTAAAATGTTAAAGGCACCATCACAAAGGGTATCTATATGATATATAAGTGTGGTCTCTAGAATTCAATGGTTTTGATATTTCATTTTTTCATACTTTAAAAACTTAGTTGATTTGGAAAGGAGTGGGAGCTTGAATTTGGTGTGTGAAATTGAAAAGGAGTGGGAGCCTGAATTTGTTTGTGGATTGGCTTTGTAAGGATACAACCATCCCAGCATGCATTGCTCAATAATGAGAGGATTACTCAATAATTTAAGAAGAGATGCCACCACAAAGTTGCGGGTGTAAGAATCAAATAGGGATTACATGAATCCAAATTGTTTTTGCTTGCGTTTCCAATTCTCCTAAAATGTACTAGAGACATGTACTACAACTTTTGATAATGAAAATTTCTTAGAAATCCACTCCTATAATTACTTTTTGAGTCGAAAGAACAAGTGATAAAGGATGGTCATTGTGGAGAAATAGAATATTGATTGAATTTTCCCTTCAGTTAAATTATTGTCAATATTGATATCTTTGTTTAGGATACCATAAATAATGAGTCCAAGATTAGTAACAAAATCATAGCCTAGATAGTTAGGTAGTTTCTATGATATGTGTAGATCTAAGTTACTAATATTAAACCTTTTGTTTATGGCATACTAGTTATCAAAGGGATTGCATTCATACATCACCATGAACAAATGTTGATCTACATAAGGAAATGAACTAATTATGATAGAAAATAAATCCTTTTGTAAAAATATATTCTACTCAACTATAAGAAGATTAGTAAAAATGGCATCTACTCAACAATAGGCGTATTTATTTATCTGTGATAGAAAGGAATAGGACTCGCTCAAATTGAGGATATAAAATTACTTTCTTTCAAAATGCTAGGGTTTTGGAAAACACAAATGTGTAACAATGTGTTTATGTGTTGATTGAGTCTATGGAAATGGAGAATTAAATTAAGGCATGTGTCTATGCAAGGTTTAATATTCCTAGATGCAATATCAACAAAGTGGCCAACTAGGGGAAGAGATATAAGGCTACCTTGTATCACACAAGGAGAGTAGTGTTAGATCTATCCACACCAATTATAGATCGTATAGAAGATAAAAGCACTTCCACATAACAGTTGGGATTTCTCGAGATTGACATGTAACTTAATTCTTACCATTGATCGAAAGAAACAATGTGGCCTCTTAGGACTAACTCTAGGAAATGTTGTTGTGGATATTGATCAAAAGAAACAATTTAACCTCTTACGACTAACTTTAGGAAATGTCGCTATGGATAGTTGTTATTGAGAGAAACATAAAAATATTTTCTTTAATGGATGTTTCTTCACGCTTTGAGTGATTATGGTTGTGCACCACACTCAAGAAATAAAAACTATGAAGGTAAAGTGTACTTTGTTTAAATCCTGGGTGATTCCCGCCCCAAGTCCCAATGGACACCAAAAGAATTTTTATTATTCTTCGATGTAGAACTACATGAGAAGGGATCTGTTGATGTATTTGTAACTTCAGAAGATATTGACTTGTATATTGTATGTATTACATTTTTACTTTATTATATCCCCAACAGAGATGTATTATTCCTCCGATTGGAAGTGTCGTCATTTGTATTTGCAAGTGTTGCAAGTTATATTGTACATGTCGTAACTTATATTTGATGGGTTATTAGACCACCTTGGTGGGGTCGGCCCTATATGAGTCATGTGGGTTAAAGGGTTATTACCACCCTAGTAGGGTCATCCCAGTGACAAGTGGTAATGGGTTATTAGACTCTCCTAAGTTGGGGCCGACCTAGTTAGAGTTAAAAGTCAAGCGAAGTAAGTATAAATAGAGGATGTGTGATCCTCATTTAACACATTCACTCACTTCACATTAGTGAGAGAGAGGAGGAGTGCACACAAGTGGAGGAGGAGTAGCTATTGCAGGCATTTATCTTTTGGGGATTCATCTTGGTGATATTTGTATTGGTTCTTATTCTATCTCTGAGGAAGTTGCGGGGTTTTTCACCTTCTTGGTTTTCCCCAGTGAAATGCTTTGTGTCTCTTTTCTCTTATCTCTTATGCTTGATATGTTGTACATGTTGTTCTTTCAGTTAAGATCCTAGATCATATTAAATTAAATGATGAAAAAATAAGATGGTATCAGAGCTATCCTGAAGGAAGGCATTGTATGGCATTTATGACACTTGTTGCACTTGCGACAAATTGGAAGCTAGGGCTTGGTATAGTAAAAACCAATCATCGTGGCACTTTCGCTATAACATAGTTTTGGAAATGGTTCAGGATCTGAAACGTTTACAGGTCGAGGATTAAATGTCCATGTACCTTCTTTCCAAAGCATAGCCTCCGATTCGTTGTAATTTGTGAGATATGATCTGTACAAGTTAGGGTTTCTGCCTCTTCCAAAATGCAGTCCTAAACAGGTGACCTAGGAAAAAAGGTCATATCTCGGACTAGGTAGATCCAAATGGAATTCCGTGAAAAGTGACAGTTAGGGCATGGACTTTAGTTTCATAGGTTCGGGCTTTAGAGGACGAAGATGAAACAGTGACATGTGGAACATCGTAGAAGTTTGCTATACTGTTTCATCCCATAAACAGGTCATGATTTGACACTTGGCATATCTCTCTCTTAGAGAATCCATTTGAGCTCATATCTATGGGGTTGGAAATATGATAGGTCAGTCTACCATAGGCCAAAGTTTCAGACCTTGAGGATCTGAAATTTTAGAGATAAATCAGAAACAATATGTCATATATTTATGTCCAAACAGAATTGGATTCTGAGCACTTTCATTTTTGGTTTGTCACTACTGCGAGAAATTAGGGTTTCAGAGAAAGTTGGAATTTTTGGAATCCAAGACCACAGCTGGATGCTCCTCATCAAAATCAAAATTTAGAGACCAAGATCAAATTTTTTGGTTGGGTAGAACCCCGAGCTCTATCAAACCCTAGTTCGGGATTTTGAGCAAAAAACCAGAATTTGATAGAAGCTGCAGATCCGAAACTTTCAAAGTCAATTTTGAGTGGTTAAATTTTGGAGATTTCAAAATTGAAGTATACTAGCTTGATCAGCTTAGCAAGGTGCATCTTTTCATCCAATCAGAAGTTCAATTTTTTAGGGTTTCTCTGACAAACCCTAATCTAGCTCCAGATCCAGTTTCAATAAATCAAAGTGGATTGGGTTAATCTTAGAAAAGAATGGTTTGGAAACCTACATAAGTGAAGAGATTCCAGTTCCAGAGGGAGATGAGGCTAAGGGCTTACATAAGAAGACTACAATCAATCCCGACAGGTATGACTTGAGGAGATACAGGTATGATTTGAAATCTATTCATGATTAAGTTTATGATATGTTTGTCTTCATATTATTGAGGTTAGTAAAATATTGATTAATTTTAGACTTGTCTTATCACCCTAGTAAAAGTATGAATGCATGTGAATGATAGAAGACATTCATTGATTAGGGGTTTGACACTTATGATCGTACTAATACACTATGGTGTTGTACGAGGATGATATTGTCCACTAACATGAAGGGTACATCAAGAAAGACAAATCAAGTTCTAGATCAAGAACATATGACCATGGTGACATAAAAGACTCATCCATAGTCATGGATCACATAGAATCTCTACTTACGAGGTATGTATAACTTGGTTCTACAATTATTAACTTATGAGATATGCAGGTTTCTAGCACAAGGTCTCTAAGAGAACAAAGAAGACATTGTTTGGGTATGTTAGACAAGCATGATAATCCAGGTATGTTTTGCTATATCGAGTTAGAATCCTACTTTGTGTTACGATCTTAGATAAGTATACTTTTGTATGATTGATAATTCATGAAGCTATAAGTTTGAGTAATCATGGGTTTATGCATATTATGCTTTTTACTTTCATTGATGATATGACAAACTAGAAGAGTTCTATGGTCAAATAAGAATATGCATGAGTAAAAGAATCCCCGAAACCTTGAATACTAACACTTGTGACAAATTAGCTGTGTATGAAATGACTATGACCATAGATGTTTAAGATTATTTAGAATCATAATATCTTGATAGTCTTGAGATTATACTAATGAATGTATGATTATGTATGAGATCTTGAGGATGATACTAGTGCACATTTAAGCATGCATAGTGGTCCAGGATGGATTGAATTTTAAAGATATATCATCATGATGATATCATAAAGGAAGCAAAGATCAAGAGGGAGCACAATACAGGAAGCAAAGATCAAGAGGGAGCACACTTCAGTAGTTCTTGCAAGGAAGCAAAGATTGAGAGGGAGTCCACCCAACAACCAAACAAAGATAAGTATTTGAATTGACATTTATTATATATTTGATTACTGAAATGATGTTGTCCAGTCATGTACATGCTTATGTTCCTAGATTTAGGATGTATAATATGCATAACAGAAAAGTTGCATTAATGAACAAGATACTACTGATATGCAAGTATTGGGTAAGTGGCCTATGGTACTGTACAACATTCCATTGCTACTTATCTAGAATGGAACCTCTTTGATGACATGTTGGGAGTTGTGCACACTCTTAAGAATGTTCTGGTAGAGATGGAAGGCATCTAGAAAGTTATGGGATATGGATAAATATTGTATTGAAGAATTGGCTAAGATAATTGCATGACTGTATGACATACATTCTTATGTGTAAGAATTTGTTTTTGAAAAACTATGAGAAGTTTCTAATCATGCAATTGAATTTGACTTGTAGGAAAGATCGTGTACAATCACCTACAAAAGAAGGACAATGACATTTGTTCTAGCGACGAAGTTCGAGAAAACTACCTATTGAAGATATTGAAGAATCTGAAGTTCCCAAGATCAGGGATGCAGTAATGGAAGGATGCGATGATCGAGGAATACCAATTGATCATGAAGAATGATGTTTGGGATGTGATCCCAAGACCAGAAGGGAAGTCTGTTGTGACTTCCAAGTAGATCTACAAGATCAAGCATGCTGTAGATAGTAGCATAGAGAAATACAAGGCAAGTGATGAAGTGGAAGATACACCAGATGGATGTCAAGACAACTTTCTTGAATGGTGTAGTCGAAGATGAAGTGAAGTAGCCACTCGAATTTGAGACACATGACAGGGATTCACATGTGTGCAAATTGAAGAAAGCCTTGTATGGCTTGAAGCAAGCATATAGGACATGGTACGACAGGATAGACAGCTTCCTGTCCAGTTTGGGCTTTACCAAGAGTAAAGCAGATTCCAACCTTTACTACAAGGTTGTGGAAGGAAATCCAATGATACTCCTATTGTATATGGATGACCTGTTTGTGACAGGTGAGGATAGGTTGATTGCCGATACGAAGAGGAATCTTGTTGCCGAGCTTGATATGAAGGACTTGGGTATGATGCATTACTTTCTAGGTATGGAGGTGCGGTAGAGTGTAGATGGAATATTCCTTGGACAAGGGAAGTATGCAGTAGAGATCCTGAAGCGGTTCGGGATGATGGCCTGCAAGGCCATGGCGACACCTATGGCATCGAACTTGAAGCTATTGAGTGATGCTTCATCAGAGTTGGTTGATGCCACGATGTATCGCGAGATGATTGGGTCCTTGATGTACCTGATGAACATGAGACCAGATATTTGCTTTGCTGTGAACACCTTGAGCCAGTTCCTGACGGATCCTAGACATGTTCACTTGATTGTTGTAAAGCATATTCTGAGGTACCTGAAGGGTACGGTTGATTATGGGCTCAAGTATGATGCGAATCAAAAGTTTAACCTAGAGGGTTATGTTGGTTCAGATTGGGCAGGAAGTGCTACAGATAGGAAGAGCACTTCGGGGTGCTTCTTCAATATGGGATCAGGTGTGGTCTCTTGGTTTAGCAGGAAGCAGTACTGTGTAGCACTGAGTACATCCGAAGCAGAGTATGTCACAGATTGTTCAGCCAGTTATGAGGCAGTATGGCCAAGGAAGCTACTGTCTGATTTATTTGATCTCCAGTTGGATGCTACTTGTATCTATTGTGACAACCATAGTTGTGTGAAGTTGTCAGAGAACCCAGTGTTCCATGACAAGTCAAAGCACATCGAGATCAAATATCACTATATCAGGGATATGGTGCAGAGAGGAGCAGTGAAGCTCCAGTATGTTGTGATAGATGAGCAGATTAAAGATGTGTTGACCAAACCACTATCCAGAGTGAAGTTCAAGTACTTCAATGAGAGGCTTGGTGTACTTCATATTGAGGTTCCTTCCAAGAGGATTCGATGATTCCAGAAGACACAGATACACATGGTATTTTCCGACATGGCTGTATATGTGTTCTCCCATGGTTGTGATGTAATTGCTGAGCCATTTTTCACATGGTGGTAGATGTGTTCTCCCATGTCGGTGGTGTAAGTGTTGTATGATGTGCATCTGGGATGTGATCCATGGACGATGAGATGATCTGAAGAGGATGATCATGTGATGATATGTATCAGGATGATGCTATGATGATCAGGATGATCATGTGTGGTGACCATCAGGTCGATGCTCCAGTTGTGGTAAATCAGGATGATGTATTGTGTGATGATGATCAGGACGATCATATGTGATGAGCATTAGGTCGATGCTCTAGATGTTGTGCATCAGGATTATGTACTATATGATGATGATCAGTATGATCATGAGCATTAGGATGACGATCTGTGCGAGGATGATTAGGTTGATCATGAGTATCAGGATGATACTCCGTGGCTGTGGAAAGATTGTGCAGCTAGCATAGAAAAGATCCTGGGAGATATGATAGTTTGAGCTCGGATACTCTTTTGAGTTTTTTGCTATAGGTAGCGTAGAAAATATCCTGGGAGATCCAATAGTTTGAGCTCATATGCTCTTTCAAGGTTTTTCTACAGGAGGCATGTAATCAATCCTGGATATCTGATAGGTTGAGCTGTGTGCTCGTAAAAGTCCTGGGATGCTCTTTAGAGATCTTGCAGGTTGCAAGACACTCTTTTAAGGTTTTGCATGACCACATGTAAAAGATCCTAGGAGATCCGATAGTTTGAGCTCGGATGCTCTTTCGAGGTTTTGTGGTGGTCACATGTAAAAGATCTTGGGAGATCCGATAGTTTGAGATCGGATGCTCTTTTGAGGTTTTATGGTGGTCACATGTAAAAGATCCCTGAAGATCCGATGGGTTGATTTGTGTGCTCGCAAAATTCCTGGGATGCTCTTTCGAGGTTTTGTTCACTCACATTCCATAGGATGGGCAGAGATGTTGAAGACCTACAGGAGGCTAGGCCTACAACCAGCATGAAAAAGGGTTGGCTCTGTAGAACTTCCTATGGCTCTGTAGAACTTCCTATGATGAGAAGAATTGAGAGATAGCCCAGTGATCGAGATGATGAGTACAACAGCAGCGATGATGATGCTCTGAGATCCAGTGATGATGATCTAGCTACAGTATTGAAGACTTGTGCCTATATGTATTGATGAATTGTGTCAAGAGAATACCTTCCTAGTTAAGAGCGAGTGTTGATGTAATTGTAACTTTGGAAGATATTGACTTGTATATTGTATGTATTACATTTGTACTTTATTATATCCCAAACGAAGATGTATTATTCCTTCGATTGGAAGTGTTGTCATTTGTATTTGCAAGTGTCGCAAGTTATATTGTAAATGTCGTAACTTATATTTGATGGGTTATTAGACCACCTTGGTGGGGTCGGCCCTGTATGAGTCATGTGGGTTAAATTGTTATTAGACCACCCTAGTGTGGTCGGCCCAGTGACAAGTGGTAATGGGTTATTAGATTCTCCTAAGTTGGGGCCGACCTAGTTAGAGTTAAAATTCAAGTGAAGTAAAGTATACATAGAGGATGTGTGATCCTCATTTAACACATTCACTCCTTCACTCACTTCGCATTAGTGAGAGAGAGGAGGAGTGCATAGAAGTGGAGGAGGAGTAGCTGCTACAGACATTTATCTTTTGGTGATTCATCTTGGTGATATTTGTATTGGTGCTTATTCTATCTCTGAGGAAGTTGCATGGTTTTTCACCTTCTTGGTTTTCCCTAGTGAAATGCTTTGTGTTTCTTGTCTCTTGTCTCTTATGCTTGATATGTTGTACATGTTTTTCTTTCAATTAAGATCCTATATCATATTGAATTAAATGATGAAAAACTAACAGGATCGATTTATAGTAATGCATATTCCCATCTACAACTAAGAACAACTAGTTAGATGAAATAATCTACATGATCTTAACTCACATAAGTTATCATGCATTGGAAAATTACCAATGCCAACACCCCCCCCATAAGCGAAACGTAGGGAGGAAACAAAATAAAACAAGGATGGGTCCTGACAATGAGTCTTGATAAGGTATTGTTAACACCCAAAAAGTGTTCACTACCTCATCTACCACATTATATGGCTCATTTGTCCATTTTCCTACCATATTTCCCTTAAAATCCCAAAAAATCCCATTAAAATGCCTCCAAAAGGCCTAAAATGCCTCCAAAAGGCCACAAAACCATCAAAATAGCCTCAAAAAGGCTAAAAAACCCCCTTTTCCTCCAAAAATAGCAAAAATCCCCTAAAAAGGGAATAAAAAATATAAAATAATGAGGAAAAGGAGGTAAAAACCCTATACAGCTGCCCAAAACCATGTGTTCCCTAAAACCATGGGTCAGCACTCCACCACCAAATAGGTGATAAATAGGGAATAAATAGGTGATGGAGATCCCTTATTCCATATCCACAATCACAAGCACCCTTACTCTGCCAAAATCTCTCTCGAAACCCTAGTTCACCATTGAACTACTTTCACCTTGAGAGCCACTTTTGGCCCATTCCCACCATTGGAGAAGGAGAAGGAGCATATTGAAGCTTGGAGCATCCTCTTGGACACTGCAAAGGGCTTCATCAAACCTTCACATTGAAGGTAATATCAATACAAAAAGCCATTCTTTATATCTTTTGTTTATGTTTTATGCACAATGTCTAAAGTAATTTAATTTCTGTTTTAGCTTAGTTATTTACATTTACTGAACTTCTACTAAGGAGTCCATTCTCCTTAGTAGGTGCTCATTTGCACAAGCTAGGGGTAAAACCCTAGCTACAGTTTTGGCGACTCCCCTAGATTTCGAATTTCTGGTTTCCATTTTTAAAATTTTTTTCCTTTCGGCTGTCCCTTTTGGCCGCCGCATACCGCGTCTTTTCCCTCTGCAGTCGCGTCCCGACTGCGCCTTTCAGGCCTTTACCTGCGACCCGACCGCGGCTCTCAGACTGTTTCCGATGCTCTGTTGGCGGATTCAAGTCTGTTACCTGCGATCCGACCGCGGCTAATCAGCCTGTTTGCCGCGATCCGACTGCGCCTGTCGGCCTTTTTTCCGCGTCCCGACTGCGTCTTTTTCCCTATTTTCCGCGTCCCGACCGCCGCTGTTGGTCCGAAAGCCGCGACCTGACCGCCGCTGTTTCCCCCAAACCCGCGGTCTGCCTGTTCTGTTTCGCCACAGACCCACGGTCTGATTTCTGCAGTTTTCCTGTTTTGAGCCCAGCCCCTTTTGCTGCAATATTTTCTGCATCTGAACAGCCCTCTGTCCTACCTGCAGCCTCACTTCCTTACAGCCTTTCTGCAACATAATTTCTGTTCCCTTTACAGAATTCTTTTAAAATTTCAGTATTTTTAATTCAGAAAATTTTGCAAGTTACACTTTCAATTTCAGCATTATTGATAGTTGGAAGTTTCCCCCCTTGTGGCACTTCTATTTTTTGGGTTCATCACCTCACGCGCACACACTCTGTCACATAAATCAAGTGAGCCTTAAAAAGTACCTAATTGAACCAACATTCTAACCCCACTTGGGGAACACAAAAGAATCATTGTAGTTAGGTAGGGTCGGGGGGATAGGCTTCCAATAACACCCCTCGGTCACTTTCACTTGAGACATAGTTGTTGTCCAAATAGGGAACCAAAATCCCCTAGTACTTTTTGGCACGGTCATGACCAGTTTGTCAGAGGGCCTCTCCCTTAGGAGGGTTGAAGTCGGGAGACTGGTTCCGGAGGCCTGAGTGGAATACCGCACTCCATTCAGTAACCGAAGGGCTACCTTTCGCGGTTCGCGGGATATCCCTGTAATAGGGGTATTGCGGTCAACGAACTAAACGGCAGATTCACCTTTCTGGACGTGTCATGAACGGGGTATCTTAGTTGCCATTCTTCTAGGATTGACTACCCGGTGTCCCTCCCGGTAGGGGGATATCATAGCCACTTGGCTTTCCTACTCATATTGTCTGACTTGGATTTCATCACCTTGCAGAGGATATGTTTAGTTGAGTCAGAATACTTTTAGTTAGGTGTTTGCATGCTCCTTTACCTCCCTTTGGTCTAGTGAGTCCACCATTTTTTCTTTTTAGGAAACCTGCTGCTTGTTGGTATTCTGACCATCTTTGTTGGTTACTCCACCTATTGTAGCACAGCTGTTGCAGTGGGTGTTTTGAGTTGGTTGTTGGCCTGAGTGCCTTGCTTTTTAGCTCTCCTTCTGCAGACTCGGTTGCATTAGGCCTTTTTTGAGCTGTTTTTACTCACCTCAACCCACAGAGATTAGACACCATCTGTCACCATTGAGTCCCCGAGACATTCTCGGTGCCTCAGGGGCGAGCCCCCACAGAACGGTTCTCTTGACACCACTCGTCATAGATTCCGATCATCATCTGTTGATACCACCCATCACAGATCTAGAGCCTTGTCACTTGACTCCACTCGTCAGCGACGTAGGTCTCCGTCCCCAGATAGTGACGCACCTTACTTTACCTCCGATTCTGAGACAGAGTCTGAGAACCCTATTTATACTGCCCCTACTAGCCCCATGGCTGGCACGACTTCCACTCCTTTTGTTATAGGGACCATTGGTGGCACATCCACCACCACACCAGTTACTACACCTGTTTTGGGTATGCCCTCCATGGGGCCCCCATCTACCGTTCCCCTCACGGTACCTATTCCCGCAGCGGGAATCCCTATCCCCATTACATCAGTGGCTCACACTACCCATGGTGGTGCTGGACCATCCTCCACCACCTCAGTTCCCCCACTCGGGGGCACCACCCCACATCTTGTCCCTCCACTTGGGGGCACGGGCCCCAACTTGGTCCAACCCACTACTGTGTCACATTCTTCTTCCAGTTTGCCATTCATGGCTAGCCTCAACCTACCTGACCTAGCCAGATTGACCAACGATCCTATTCGACACGACCCTACATGGCCTCATATGCCTACCAAGCTCCCCTCTGATATCCCTAAGTTCGAGGGGAAGGCTGGTGAGGACCCACAAAACCATATCATGTCTTTCCACCTATGGTGTTCCTCTAACTCCATCGTGGATGACTCTGTTCGCCTCCGTTTCTTACAGCGCACCTTCACTGGCTCTGCAGCCAAGTGGTATATCGAGCAACCTCATGGGACCCACGCCACCTTTGCTTCCCTTGCCTCGACCTTCCTGCAGTTCTTCCAGTTGCCTGTCCGCTATGACGCAGGCGTTGAGATCCTTCTATCTTGTAGACAAAACACGGCTACCCATATCACGGACCACATCCATGAGTGGCGCCGACGCCGTAGCTTATGCAAGATCAAACTAGACGACCGTATCTTCCTAGATTGGTTCCTCAAATCCCTTCTCCCTGTTATTGCTAAGGATGTGGCATCAGAAAGACCCCAGTCTTAAGAAGAGGCCATCCTTAAGGCCCAATAGTTCGACCTCATTTACGCCCAGTCGGGTTACCTTTATACCATTATACCTGACGCCCCTCGCGGCGAGTCCTCCCAGCATGATGCGCCGGGGGCATCCCACGCTGCAGACGGTATCATCGGTCGTGTTTCTTCCCATCCCCAACCATTTTCTATAGCACATCCTACCCCTGGCCCCAACCTGTCGCGGGCTACCTCACAGTCTGGAGCAACCAACTCATATGCTCCCATGACACACCACCATTCCCATGGACCCTCATGTCCACCTCAGTGCTTCAGTTATGCGACTCCTGCTTATGCTCCCCCAGTCACACCTCAGCCTTACTACCATCAGCAGGCTGCCCCAGCTCCTACGCCTTCACAAGCCCAACCCGCTTATTATCCGCCACAGGCAGCCCCTGCGGCACACCCACAACCCGCTCCGCAGCCATATCAGCAACCCCCTCAGGTTGCTGCACCTGCTCAGCCTCAACCTGCATATCATCCACCGCAGCCTGCTCCAGCACCTGTGCAACCTCAAAATCCACCTGCTGCCCAAGGGCAAGTTTACGCCCAACAAAAACCGCAGCAAAACCAGAACAACCAACGCAACCAGGGCCAACAGAACCGCGGCAAGGGCCGTAATCGTGGGAACAACCAACCTGCAGACCAAGCTGGTCAACCGGCTAATCCCCCACACAACAACAACGCGGCCCCCACTAATCAAAACCCTGATTTCCCACCCAAGCAGGCTAAAAACCCCAATTTGTGAACAAACCATCCTTGTTCTATTTGCAGGGTCTATGGCCATTACACACATGCTTTCCCACACTTAGAGTGAGCTCGGCAACTCTGGGTTGACGAGGCCCATCGCCAAGGGCATGCGGCTCCCCAAGCACCGCCCAACCCCCCCCAACCTCAACAACCCCCTTTGGTGCTGCAAAACCCCTTACCAACCCAAGGCGTAGTGAACACTCAGCCATTGGCTCCCCCTCAAGCCAACGCGCCCCAACAACAGCAAATCACGTACGCTGCTCCTGATCAACCCATGTTTGACTCAGGAACCCACCACTTGTTGATGATGTCATCTACTGACGTCAACCTCCAGACCCGTCGGAACCAATATGGCTCCACCTCTGAAGCCCCTCCCATGGATAAACCCGCTAACGCTCATCCCACTGATCAGGCGTTACGCATCCCTCCCCCGCCGGTCGACGGTGCTGCCAAAGCAGCTCGTTTCCCACTTCGCCGTCTTAACAACAACCCCAATGCGCGCGCTGCGTCAAACTACAACATTGTAGACGACCTAGCCCAATCTCCCGCAGCCATGTCTGCGTTAGAAGTCTTGAAGAACTGCCCTTCCCAGCGTAAGACTTTACTTTCCGCCATTGGGGGGATTGACCCAAATGATTCGAATTTGATGGCATTTGATTTAGACCAGTCTGAACCACGCCTACCTTCCAGCTTAGCATTCCAAGTTACTGTCTCCGTTAGGAATCTTGTCATCCATCGGTGCATCATCGATGAGGGTGCCTCCACATGCGTTATGTCTACGTTCGTATGGAAGAAGCTGGGATCCCCTCCTCTCCAGCAGTCCACCATTGCATTACGCGCTTACGACGGTCGTTCAGCTCAGCCCCAAGGCCTCCTAGCCAATGTCCCCGTCCAGTTAGGCGGCAAAACTGTACTCATTGACATTGAGGTAATCAATGCCCAATTGGACTATAACCTTTTCCTTGGCCGCAGCTACATGTATGCCATGCGGGCGGTTGCCTCTTCTGTCTTTCGCACCATGATGTTCCCCCATGAGGGACGCGTGGTTAAAGTTGACCAGCTCACCTACTATGATCCCAGTGCTCCTGCGGCACCTGAAAATGTTCTCCCCATGGTAGAACAACCTGTGTCTCGCGCCACCACCTCGTTTGTTTCCTCTACGGGGCCTTGAGTCTACTCAGACGCGTCGATGACCTCCACCTTTCAATCTATTCCTCCTCCGTCTTCTCCCACCGACGTGTCTGACTTATGTACTTTGTCCCACGACAGCCAACCACCTAGCAATCAACCACCCTTGTTGCCTAAACCACCATTGGTACCTAGCCACATTGGTGTTACACCAATCCATACCATCCCCTTTCTAGTCCCTCCATCGGGAGTAGTAAGCGCCCCGGTTATGGCTACCCTTAGCCTCCCGGGGTTAACCTTGGGGTTACCTGTCTGGTACCTTTCGCCTCCCGTTCGCCCGCCGACACCCGATGTCGTCCTCCAACCGGTGCAACCCATGGCTACTACCACTCAGCCACCCCCCGGTGTCTCTACTCCTTCGTCCTCCACGACTCCACCTCCTCCTCCCAAACCCACTGGGGGCAGAGGTCCACAACCTTACACTACTGTACCACCTCCAAAGACAATAAAAAACCCTCCAGTATTTCGTGCTCCTCCCAAATGCTCGCTGTGCGACGAGTTAGGCCATGCGACCCACCAATGCCCACAGTTACCAGCGTTACAGAAGCACATGCAGATGCTCGACGATGACCTTAACATCCCAACAGTCGAACTAAATCCCACTCCCAAGCCTAAAGATAAGTCCCTACGTACCAACCACTCCTGCGCCATATGCGGTATTTACAGGCATTATTCACATCATTGTCCCGATCTCCTGGATTACAGAGCGGCTCTCTATGAGATGAACAATCTGGATCTTGAGACGGCACCACCTACCATTGAGGAGATCTACCCCCCAGACTCTTCACCTTCTGGAGAGATTAATACCATCTATATGATTTCTTCCACCACTGCCCCCTCGTCAACTGATTTGACGACGCAAACTTTCCGTACCGATGAGGAGATTCTTGAGGCCCTTACTGCCCCAGATTATCCCTGGGATGATATGCATCATTGTTCCTACTTCATCCCAGAAGAATCCTCCTCTAGCACAGCTAACCAATTCACAGTTGAATCCAAAGACTTCCTCCCCACCAAGGTCGACTGGTTCAAGGACCCTATTCCTGCTCCTGACGCCTTCGAGGAAGGTAACATGGCCAACATCTCACCTGTCATCCAAGTTGATATCGCTGCCCCAGGATGTGCCCCTGAACTCATCACGTTAGGAGCATTTTGCAGTAAACAAGAGATTGAGGACTACATAAACCTTTTCAGAGAATTCCGTGATGTCTTTGCCTGGTCCTATACCGAAATGCCTGGTCTTGACCCCGCAATTATAGAGCACCACATTGATACATGGCCTGATGTACCCCCCGTTCGTCAGAAACAGCGACCCATTCATCCCTCAAAACTCCCAGCTGTTAAAGCCGAGATTGAGAAGCTACGCAAGGCAGGGTTCATTTATCCTATTGCCTATACCACTTGGGTTTCAAATCCCGTTCTCGTTAACAAAAAGCAAGGCACCATTCGAGTATGCACTGACTTCCATGATTTAAACCGCGCTTGTCCAAAAGACAATTTTCCCACACCATTTATTGACCAGCTCATCGATGCGTGTGCGGGGCATGAAGTCCTCTCCTTCATGGATGGTTTTTCCGGATACAACCAGATTCAAATCCGTAAGGAAGACCAGTACAAAACTGCCTTTACTACCCCATGGGGCACCTTTGCCTATCGCGTCATGCCGTTCGGCCTCAAAAATGCTGGTGCCACTTTCCAGTGGGCCATGACCTATTGCTTTCACGACTTGGTCCATATCCTGTTAGTCTACCTTGATGACCTTACAGCTCGTTCCCGGAAACGATCAGACCACCTTAACGACCTTCGGCAAGTTTTTCTGCGTTGTCGCAAATACCAAATCCGCTTGAACCCACACAAGTGTGTCTTTTGCGTTCCGACAGGCCGGTTGTTAGGTTTCATTGTTTCCCAGAAAGGAATTACTGTTGACCCTCTAAAAGTCCAAGCCATCTTAGACCTTCCTTCTCCTCGCACGCTCCGGCAACTCCAAAGTCTGCAGGGGCGATCCAACTTCCTTCGACGCTTCGTTCCTGATTACGCCACTACCGTTCACGGTTTCTTGCGCCTGCTCCGTACCCACATACCCTTCGTCTGGGATGAGCAAGCAGAAGCTGCATTCGAAGCCCTCAAGAAGGCTCTCACACAAGCCCCTTTGATCTCCCCTCCGGATTTCTCCCAGGACTTCATCCTATACGTCTCGGCCTCCGAGCATGCCGTGTCCGGAGTCTTGGTTCAAGAAGACGCTTCTCACCAGGAACACGTCATTTACTACGTCAGCCAGACCTTGTCTGGTCCACCCCTCCGTTACCCATATGAGGAGAGACTTGCCCTCGCCGTAGTCTTTTCCGTACAAAAATTGCGACACTACATCTTAATGAGTCATACCACCGTCGTTGCCGACTCTAACCCCATGGTATATCTTCTAAACCGGCGGCTACTGCAAGGTCGTGTTGCTAAATGGGTCATTATCCTCCAGGAATATGACCTTACCTTCAAAACACCTAAGAGTACTAAAGCCCTCGCGCTTGCCCAGCTCATTACTGATCTCCCTTCCCTTCTCCCGGCCAAACCAATCTCCGATGAGTTACCCGACAATCACCTGTTCACTATCTCGTCCGATGACCCATGGTATGGTGATATCTTGTTATACCTGCGCACGCAGAAGTTCAGACCCAAAATTACCCGTAATGGACGCCGTCGCATCCGTCACCAGGCCTCTCGATATCTCCTCTTAGGCGATGTCCTTTACCGGCGCGGAGTTGACACAATTCTTCGTCGTTGCCTTACACACGAGGAAGCTGAACGCGTCCTTAATGACTGTCATAGCGGTGCCTACGGAGGCCATTTCTCAGGGATGGCCACTGCCCAAAAGGTCGTCCGCGCTGGATACTTCTGGCCCACACTTTTCACCGATTGCATCACTGCGGTCAAACACTGCCATAACTGCCAACTTTTTGCCCCCAAGGCCCGGACACCTCCTGCTCCGTTACACCCAGTCGTCACCGTTGGTCCCTTTTGTAAGTGGGCCATAGACTTCATGGAATGTAGACCCCAGTCTGCCAACGGCCACAAATATATTGTTGTCGCTGTTGATTACTTCACCAAATGGGCGGAAGCCATGCCTACCTTCAATTGTACTGCCGACACTGCTGCCCGCTTCTTTTTCAACCATGTCATCGCTAGATTTGGGGTTCCTAAGCAGTTAGTCTCTGACCATGGTTCACACTTCGAAGATGCCGTCTGGCGTGCGCTATCCACCCTCCTTAAGTATGAACACCAATTTTCCTCTGCTTACTACCCCCAAGGGAACGGCCAAGTAGAGGCCATCAATAAAATCCTCAAAACCATCCTCCAACGAACAGTTGACAAGCATAAGTCCAATTGGCACCACATGTTGTTCCCTGCCTTGTGGGATTACCGCACCTCCACTAAGACCGCCACTGGTTTTACACCCTTTCATCTAGTTCACGGTGTAGAGTCTGTCCTCCCCATCGAGTGTCAGATTCCTGCCTTACAAATCGCCGTTGAGCTTCTCCCTGACACCTCCCCCATCGAGCAGCGTTTGCTACAACTCGAACAAGCCGATGAAGACCGTCGGTCCACTCTCCAGAACATCGAAGCTGCCAAAAAACGCTCCAAAGCCGGTTATGATAAACATGTTCACCCTCGAACTTTCCACGAAGGGGACCTCGTCCTCACCTATGACCAAGCCCATGACAAAACCGGTAAAGGGAAGTTTGAATCTATGTGGCACGGCCCTTACGTCGTGCAGACCTGCCTCGGCAAGGGGGCATACATCTTAGCTGACTCCGAAGGCCGTCCTTTGCGCAACCCTCGTAATGGGTTGTATCTCAAGCGTTTTTACCCATAAAAGGAACCCGTGGCCTCATTGGTCTGCGTTGTACAGTACTTTCGTTTTACTTTTGTCCATTTTCCGAACCGTTTCCACCACTGGAATCAGCACGACGAGACCGTCATGATGGTCACCTCGTTGCATTATTTTTATTCCGTCATTTTTTGCCCATTTTTTCAGACGCCACTAGTCACCTCGGTTTGCGTGCCACATCGGCCGTTCTCCGTTTTTCACATGTTTTATATCATCGGATTCATTTTTCCGACCTGGTGATGATGCTTGAGATCATTTCTCGCTCTCACCCCCCGATTGTTCGGGCATTTTTCCAAAATGCCCCCGTCACCTCGGTTTGCGTGCCACATCGGCCGTTACCCGTTTTTGACATCCTTTATATCGTCGGATTCATTTTTCCGAGCTCGTGATGATGCTTGAGATCATTTCTCGCTCTCACTTGGTACATTTTCAACATTGTGTCCCGACACCTTGCTGCCTCGGTTTGCGCGCCACATCGGCCGCTATCGGATTGTTCCACATTTTTACATGAGCCATTCACTCCTGTCATACTGCAAATGTTTCGTTCTTTTTCCACCATTCCATATACCCCGCAAGGAGGCCCATCAGTGTTCCCCAACACCCTCGTTCTTGGTCACCATTATTAATCCTTGATTGAACACTTCCTCCTTGCCTGGCCATTCCTTTTGTTCGGTATAATTTTATCCCTTTTTCGGGCCGGACAAGTCCTTTACGAAAAAGGCACTTAGGGAGTTTCCGTTAAGCTCTTTTCTGACTCCTAAAAGAATGAAAAGATCGTCGAGCAATCTTGCTTCCTTTCATGCTCGCTAAAGTACCTGAAAGGGCGTCTATCTAGTATAAGTTTAACCCTTTTCCGGACCTGGTAGACTAATTACGAAAAAGGAATACTCTAGTCACATCAGCTAGAAGAGTTCTTCATTGCATCCTTTTATGCTTCTTTGGGCCTTGGAGACTAAATCTACGAAAAAGCAACCCCCTGGAGTCTTCCTACTTGCTTTCAGACTCTCTAAAATTGAAAGCAACCACGAGCATGAACTGTCCTGGGCTCGTAAAATCTACACGACAGTACCATTCCATTACTTCAGAGTCTTCTTATCGCTTTCAGACTCCTTAAAATTGAAAGCAACCACGAGCATGAACTGTCCTGGGCTCGTAAAATCCACACGACAGTACGATTTTTACACACACTTCTTCTAGTTCCTTAACCCATGAAGAAGTTTTCCCCCGTGCCTCCTGGCACTTTCCTCGATCATCTCGGCAGCACTCCCAATTAGGTCGCCTTTGTTCAGAGTACTCTGCAGTCTCCTGCCATTGTACCACAGCTTGAGTCTCCCTCAGCCCAGTAACCTTCCCAGATCCAATACAGCTATGATCCCTTTCCCCTCAGTCAGTTTCATATGCTGCCAGATCATTCCCATTATCATACTCTGAACAAAGGAAGTTTGAGTCCACGCACTCTACTTGCCCAGTTGTCCCCCCACAGTTTATCAGTCCTGCCATCAGCACTATCACATTTCGGTCTTGTACCTCGCGCTCCTGTCAAGGAAACATCATTGCCTTGATAGTTGCAGGTCTCCCTCTGTCGACGACAGCTCATCTATTCCAGAGGATAGGCCCAGAGGTCCCTACGCCTTGGACTTATCACCATCTGTGGTAAGTGCCTACGGATCATTATGAGAGGAGACATCATTGCCTCTCCGAGTGGTTGTTTCTCAAATGCTCGACTTCAGCACCTTGATCGCATCGTTGAGGATCGCGTAGGATTTTATCCCATCAGTTTTTAGTCGAAGACCCCGGATTTCCCCTGACTCTAGCACATTGGTGAGTCACTTCGGAACGACCAGTTATATGTTCCTGTGGATTTTCGGGCTGCGTTGGCGATTGTATTCGGAAGCCATCCAGTTCTATGCTTCCTTGAGTACCCAGGTTTATTCCAGTTCAGTGTACCATCGAGGTTGTTGCTCCCAGTCACTATGATCCAGCAGCTCATCAGTTCCTTTGGTACCACATTCAGCAGCACTGTTGATATTCCAGTGCACCAGTTCTTCAGATTACACATGGTCCGCTCAGCAGTATGTCCCAGCTTTGTGTCCCCTCTGGACTCTTATGATGTATACAGTGGTCATGTATCTTACAGGTCCCCCTTTTTTGGGCCTCACAGTTATGTTTATGTATATTGATACAAGCATGGGTATGCCCGCCTCGTCCATATATTGAGATTATTCCTCATTCAGTTTTTTGAGGTCATGTATATGTCAGGTCCCCATTTTTTGGACCCCATTGTTATTGTTATGTTATATCCTGATACGAGCATGGGTATGCCCGCCTCGTCCATATGATCAGATGATTCCTCATCCATTATTGAGGTTATGTACTTTTAGTTCTTGCAGTTGGTCGGGATCGTTGTTCCGGGCTTTAGTTTGTTTCTTCTCTTCTCTCCACATCCCAGGAAAACCATTCATGACTTATGATGTCCATCGGCCATACGATGAGCTCCTGACCTCGCACATCAGGGGGCAATCTGTTAACACCCAAAAAGTGTTCACTACCTCATCTACCACATTATATGGCTCATTTGTCCATTTTCCTACCATATTTCCCTTAAAATCCCAAAAAATCCCATTAAAATGCCTCCAAAAGGCCTAAAATGCCTCCAAAAGGCCACAAAACCATCAAAATAGCCTAAAAAATGCTAAAAAACCCCCTTTTCCTCCAAAAATAGCAAAAATCCCCTAAAAAGGGAATAAAAAATATAAAATAATGAGGAAAAGGAGGAAAAAACCCTATACAGCTGCCCAAAACCATGTGTTCCCTAAAACCATGGGTCAACACTCCACCACCAAAAAACTATAAATAGGTGATGGAGATCCCTTATTCCATATCCACAATCACAAGCACCCTTACTCTGCCAAAATCTCTCTCGAAACCCTAGTTCACCATTGAACTACTTTCACCTTGAGAGCCACTTTTGGCCCATTCCCACCATTGGAGAAGGAGAAGGAGCATATTGAAGCTTGGAGCATCCTCTTGGACACTGCAAAGGGCTTCATCAAACCTTCACATTGAAGGTAATATCAATACAAAAAGCCATTCTTTATATCTTTTGTTTATGTTTTATGCACAATGTCTAAAGTAATTTAATTTCTGTTTTAGCTTAGTTATTTACATTTACTGAACTGCTACTAAGGAGTCCATTCTCCTTAGTAGGTGCTCATTTGCACAAGCTAGGGGTAAAACCCTAGCTACAGGTATCCATGTACAAATATCTCATAATTGGAGAAATGGAGAAAAATTCATTGAAAAATATCCTCCCCAAAACAGAGACCACATTGTTGAAAAATAACATTGGTTTTTCTATGAAGCAATATGGAACCCCAGGGAAAACCTACTGGCATCCAAATTCATAGAATTTCAGAGGACCTTCCATGGAAGGGATTTACAGTGGTATATGATTTTGATCAAGATATGGGGTACAAACATGCTAGCTCCTAGTTTTGCAAAAACAAAGAAACTGTTTCTGGATGAGTTTACACAACCAAAGTCTTAACAACAAGGTGTTTCAAAACTAAGGGAAATCCAGCAATGCATGAAGAATCATCTTGGGCATACATACGACAATTTAGATATGTGACGACTAGATTAAAATATCTAGTATAATAATCACATCACAAGGAGTGGTTTATTCAAGGTTTGCTATAATTGAAAAGGATACCTCTTTCACAACAAGTAATAGACTCACCTAGAACTACCTTGGATCAGGGGATGAAGATTGAGGCTATGGGAAACTATCCAGACTCTATGGGAGTTGGAACTTCATCATCTTCTAGTGAATTGGCACATGTTCTTAGTAGGTTGGCATAAATAACTACGGGACTCTAGGATCTGAATAGATCAAAAGCACAAAAAGCATATGTATGGTGTACTAGTTGCACGAGAGAAGGACATCATGATTCAGAATTTCCTCGGACATGAGGGGTACACGTTCTGTTGGGTGGTCTATTCAATACAGGGCCAAGTGCAATAGTTGCACAGGTGGCTGCAACAAACCCATTCCATTATATAGGTCGAACATCATATCTAAAGCCACCAAGTGATTCTCCCAATGACTTTTGTGAGATATGAAAATAATTTGGGCATACACAACGACTTTGTCTAGTCCTTCAAAATTATTCTTCGGTACCCAACATGATCTACTATGAATTTGTTGGATCTACTATACATAGCACTGAAAAATGCAGATCCTTGGATGCCCTAACAAAAAGGCTAGATTTTCCTATATTTCGACTAGCTGATCAAAACCCAGGAACAACAGGATGAAGCCATGGAAAAGGATTCAGAGCTAGATGAGGAGGAGTTCATACAGGATCACTCTAATGCTACAACTGTAATGAAATTGGCCATCTTACTTGCGATTGTCCTCTGTTGTCGTACTAATATTCACACTGTGGAAGAATGCCCTAAGCTCATCACTAAATGGGAAGATTGTTCAAGAATACCAACCATATTTATAAATTGTGAACCCCGAGAAGACCGAACTGCAATAGGCTTTGTTGTCACTCAGGTAGGCACAAAAGTATGATCCCATCAACGCAAATCAAATTGCCCGATAATGAGGAAGGAAACACCTAACAAGACAAAGTATATCCCGGTTCAACAAAAGGAGATCTATAGTGATTCCACTGACATGTTTGGTAAAATACCAAATCCTATAGCCCGAGAGAGTACACAACTATCCAACCAGTTCATGACATATGATACAAGAGATGAGGGTGAGGGATTAGGTACGAATAAAGAAAAATATTAAGTTTCGTTGTGGTTTGAATTGCTCAAATACATTATGGATGATGATACAACTGCTCATAATTTATGAGGTGTGCTTCACAACCTAGCTAATTTTGTGGAAATAGATGGATAAATATGTGCCCCACTACTAGAAATAAACTTTTAGTTGCAACGACAGAGGTGAAGAAAAAGGACTAGCCAAGAATTCCGTTTGGATGCATAGGTACATGGCTATGATATTAAGAATGTGATGATGGACTTAGCTTATTATCTGAACATTTTTCCAAAAAACCATGGGAAGGAATGGATTCACCAACTCTTGTATATTCTCTCATTCAATTCCATATGGAACATTGATACCGTATTTTCCCCATTGGTCATCTAGAGAATGCTAAAGTAGATTTTGGGGTGTCAAAACCACCATAGATTTTGAAATATTTGATATCATGTCTGAGACACATCCTTATCCAACACTACTCAGAATTCAATATGTGAAAACTATGGGATAATCAATTTAAATAATAGAACAATGACCTTTTGAGGTTGATTGCATGAAGATAACTTAACCACTAGATCTACATCAAGGTCCACGATACACAAAACCAATGCAAGAAAATATGGAATAAGATGTTTTGGATGGAATTTATTATTTAACTACAGGACAAAGGGATGACTATGCGAATCCTATTGTAGAATGATCAATAAGTTGAATAAGTAGCCAACCCTTTGACAATGATTATGAAGAAGCCTAAGATAATTGGAAAAATAGACATCATGATATATCATCCAGGCGTTGTGCAATGGTAAAATGGTTCATTGGATTGGCATAGAAGCAAATATTACACCCACATATGATGGTACCAATGGCTTGGACACATTCCTCTTGAAAATGGAATATTCCATGGATGAAGAATACTCTACGGATTTCTTAGACACAACACTTAGAGGGACTCCCGCAAGATGGTGGGAAACACAAAAAGATAATTTCCATGATTGGGACACATTTCAATTAAATTTAATGATCAAGTACAAACCATCTCTACATGCTAACATGGTGGAAGAATTCTACATGGGGGAAACCAATCTATACTAGAAAATTGACAAGTGTGAGCATCAGTGGGATTCAAGATTCTTAGAACCGTATTTTTGGCTGCAACAATTCTTTCATGTGCTTGGACCTATCCCAAAATCTTGATATCTACATGAAGAAACAAGGAGGTAGGCATATTGCTACAAGAATCTATGTGCCAAGTTCTGTAAATATTTTTCTTTATGTGCAACAAGTGACAGTAACAAAATCGTTAACAATCATCAAGGGTGCACTATTTATTGATCAGTTGTGGAAGCTGGGATACTCATATGTCTATCCTTCACATGAAGAATTAGTAATCCTACACTTTTCCATCATTGAAATGAGATGAACTCTCTATTGCAAAATGGTAGACTAAGACAATCTAGAGACAGATGAACTAGAATAGTTGATACATCTAACCTTCCAAGAGTTGGAAGGTGCTCGAGAAGTACAACATACTAAACTAGAAAACATTAGAGCAATCTGTAAGCAACCTTTTCAATTAAATAAAATCAACATTGGCATTGAAGAAAAACCAAAGGTTGTAGATATTGGGGATTACTGGGATTATCAAACAGTATCTGAGGTTAGTTCACTATTGAAAGGATATGAATACTTGTTTCCACAAAGGTTCATAGAGGTGAAATGAATCTAGGGAGAACTCAGTGAGATGAATATTGGAATCAAATTGGATACAAAACCTATAAAGCACAAGTCGTATAAGTTGAATCCTAAGATAAACCAAAACAGGAAGAAGGGTATTGACCGTATGTTGAGTGAAGGCCTAATTTTTCTAGTTGATGAATCTAAATGGATCATCCCCATTGTGATTCAAATCAAGAAGGATATAAAGTAGATTTGTTTTTTTGTTGAGTATCATAGCCTAAATGTTGCATGCGTCCATGACCCATCCCCCACACCATTCAATTATGAATTCCTATACCAAGTGGCAGGGAATGAAGCATACTCCTTCACTAATGGATTCTCGAGATACCATCAATTTAGGAATACTGAGGAATATCATACAAATACAAAATTTACCACTAACTGGGATCATTTGTATATAACATCATTCCATTTGGACTTAAGAATGCACCACTTATCTTTGCACGGATAGTGATCGCAACCTTCCATGAGTTCCTTCATAACTTCCTAGAAGTATATTTGGATGACTCGACAGTCTACAATTTGCTTAAAGACCACATTTCCCTCCTTCATGTTATGTTGGATCTTTGTAGGAATATGGGGATTTCTTTGAATCTACCGAAATGCATATTCTGTGTACCATTTGGCAACCTTCTAGGACATATTGTCTGTAAAGATGGCATACTAGTGGACCCTGCAAAAAGTGTAGCAATTGTGAATTTACAGGAACCTATAACAACAAAACAATTGTGATCTACTCTAGGTCATTCTAGATACTATAGCATATTCATCTGCAACTATGTTTCCATCACTGCACCATTGGAGAAGATGGTGAAAAAGATAAGAATTTCAAATGGAATGAATATTGTGACAAAGCATTCAACATGTTAAAAGAAAGAATGGTAAATGAACCAATCCTAGCATTTCCTGACTTGCAAAAGGAGTTCCATGTTCATTTTGATGCATTAGGAATCACTCTTGGTGTTGTATTGGCCCAACCAAGAGAAGGTGAGATGGACCACTTAGTCTATTTCAGTAGTAGAAAACTATCTCAAGTAGAGTGTGACTATACAACTATAGAGGCAGGAGGATTGGCTATGAACGATGCATTACAAAAGTTCCACCATTACATATTGAGAGGACATTTCAAGCTCTTCATGGATCACTCTACATTGAAGTATTTGGTCAACAAGCCAATGTTACAAGGAAGAATATGTAGATGGTTACTTTCGTTTTAGGATTTTTCTTTTAACGTCATAATGAAGCTTGGTAAACACACTCATGGACCTAATCATCTCTCTCGCATAGAATAAGGTGAAGCCGATGAACCAGTGGATGACCAACTACCATATGTAACACTATTTACGGTAATGTCATGCTGGAGTTGCAGGAGGACATGTTGATGGAAAAGACACAGGAAAGAAGGTGCTTCAAGTAGGATTATGGAGTCTAATAGTCTTAGCAAAAACAATTTAGCAAAGGTGACCAAGTACTACTATATGATAGCAAGTTTGGGACCATTCATTGTTGCAGAAATCAAGGATTTAGGTGTAATGAAACTTATGCAGCTTGATAGTATCTTGCATCTAGAATGGATGAATGGCGCACTCTTGAAGCCCTACATCTCTACTTAGTAATTATGCAAGAAGCTACCCCTTCTAGGAGAGAGACAATTAAGATTTAGGATTTCTTTTTCAATCTAGTGATTTTTCTTTTTCAGTCTTTAATCCATTTTTGTAGATAGTTCATTTGTCATTTAGTATTCACCATTGTGGTCATGAGGGAATGACAGTTCAAATCAGTTGTTTTCAATCCCATGTTGATGCAGTGCAATTGATGTATCCATCAACCACTAGTCACTCACGATACATCACATCTGCTCTAGGTCATTCGGTGTTTCATCATTGAAATTTTTTCCCATTCAGCATCACAGTCAACCATATCCACCTAGCTATCACTCCCATGTGATCCATCATCCATCATTAGTCCATTCATACACATATCATCCCCAATATTTTACAGTTGACTTGTGTCATTTCCATCATTGAGATCCCATCCTCATAGCCAGATCCTTGGTGTATTGTTTCCCATCCAATCCATGCCATGAAAAAGGAAATTCCACACTCATTCCACATCTATAAATGGATATGTAACATCCTTTTCCCATCACAAGTCGTCCACCCATGTCTTGTATTACTACAACCATGCAAATAGTTATGCTAGCCCATGTTCTCATTCACTTGTAGTTATATGAGATGCTATCTCTTAGTCGCTTCAATGGAGAGTACCTTGTTTTTCGCTCCCAGTCTCAATTCATGTTAGATGAACATTTCAAAGCATCACACCCAATAGGAATTTTAGGGCTCACTTAGATGAGAATTTTGAGAAATCAATATGATCTTTAGACGAGATTAGAACCTAATGTTTCTACCACATCACACTCTCTCGGGACCCCTTCTTCCACTATGAAATTTTATGGGAGTTTGAGAGAGTGATTCCTCGCAATCCAAGACGCAACTGCTAACCTTGCTGGTATCAATTCCCATGCTTCATCGCCATCTCTTCGTCGCTTTCATACTCAAAAGATAATCTCCAGATTCCTGGTGTTGCACAGGTTGAAAACGATTTTCTGTCTACAATGGATTCCTTTGGAATGAAGATTTTAAAGATGAAATATCATTTTTTGAGTTTGTTTCCTATAATGCCACAACCATCCAAGCAATAGTATTTCTTACAAACACATTTTCGCAATGCAATACCTAGTAATTAGCTTCAATATCATTGAGATATAGGCTAAATATAGATGTTATTCAATACTTGAAGTGGTACATCAATGTTTTTCAGTACAATATTCGGTTGCTTCATTTGAAGGAACAAAAGTATAAGATCCACATGGATCATTAATGCAATAGAGTTGACCGAAAAAGGTGGAAGAAGAGAAGACTAAGGAAGGAAGTGTAGAAAGGAAGTGGAAGTGGAAGTGGAGGAAAAGAGGTAATGGACACAACAACTTTTGGACCAATTTTGGACCTTCTTCGCAAGTATAAAAGGAAGCGGATATTAAATTGAAGGAGGAGAAGATAGGGAGTAGAAGAGCATCCTAGCATCCGAAGTTCAAAAATATTTGAATACAAAGAAAACCATATATGTAGTAGGATTTATGTATCTGGGCTTTGAATTTCACTTGTATGATGGGATATCCCATGACGCATAATTCCGCGACGATTGCAAGGCCTCAAATCCATTACATAATCTTCTATCAATATGAGCACTTTCCATAATAATAAGTGTTTTTGGGCCCTTGAAAATTTATGTTATGTTTGTTTCAGATTTGTTTAATTTTGTTTACTGTTATGATAAAATGGATGATATATTTGAATAAGTAATGTTGCAATGTGCTCGAATGTATGATGCTGTGTTAAGTGTTGTTGCCATATGAGTGATATAAACCCAACAACCACATCTATATAGTTAACTATTCTCTATCTTATGCTGATCTTGGTTGTGCTTCTAGTGAGACCTTCTCCCTAGGGGATTAAAAATTCCAGCACACTAGATTATGATGGTGCCCTTTTGTTGGCCCATGTGTAAGAACCTCGTTCTCAATTTTGCACCAAAGTTAAATTCCCATTAACAAAAAAAATGATTAAATTAAAAAAATGTACAACAAAATATCTATAAGGTTACAAGCACTATCACTATTACGGGTATTAACCTAACCCCAAAGGTAGAGATCTCAACCACTGGGGATTATAAAGTATTATCAAGATCAAATTCCAAATCAAGCAAAATTGATAAAATCAAAGTAATTAATTGAAATTTACACGTCCCATGACCAAATTTCGGAAATCACGATCATAGATAAATATAATAACATGTAATCATAGGGTGAATTAAATAATCTTGTGATGTATTAGTTTTGTTGATGATATTAAAGAGTTTCTCTAATTTATCTTATAACTAAAAAATCTATATTTTTATAGATATATTACTTAGATGTATTCTTTAAATTTTTTTATTATCTTCTATATTATTTCCAATATATTATTAAAATTAGAAGTACTCTATCCAATCTTATCCACACTCAATGTGGAGCACTACATACACCCAAAGTCACATATCATCTAAACATGTGGTGCAGAAAACCCACTCCAAAGTTTACCCAAACCCTTCACTCATTCTCCATCATGAAGTTGTCACCATCCCCTTATGGCCTTCTAACAAAGGCTTACAAGGAATTCCCCATGAAAAGGTTATAGTTATGTCACATTGCACCTAAGGTGTCCTAACTCATGGGTGCCAAGCCCTCAAGACCAATTTATCATGGAGAATAGGCTACCCTTTATCAGAGTGACTCACTTGAGCTTCATAATGGATTCATTCCTATACTGAAAAACAAGGAGATGTCTAATTCCCCACAACTACAAACATGAAAGTGGGTCTCTCCCTTCTTCCTTAGATGTGTGGGATTAATGATCAAATGAATTGAGTGGGCTTCCTCACTAGATGGATTCCCACAATATATATTCTTAATAGGAAAATGACAAGTGTCTCTTATGATATTCAACTTAAACCCCATTAATCCACATTAGGTTATGGCTAAATAAAGGATTAAATATAATAACCAACACTTAGAATAACTAGGTGACTAGGTATTTCCCTAGGCCTCCCTTTATACTTAGCTTTGGTGGAATCATAGCTCCCTATTCTCCTTTAGTCCTTCTTTCCTTGATAGCTAGCTGGCAGTGGATTTTTATATTAGTATCATCAAATTTCATATTGACAATATCCTTTGTCATCCAAACTATTACATCTGGCTTATAACCTCATCATTATGTACAACATCACATCTTTACATTTTGGGGTAAAAAACATGGTGTTACAACGTGGAAAGTGGAACTACCACAATGTCCAAAGCATCTCTTCTAGATGTCATTTTGTAAGTTTCAGGTACTAATCTTCAGTGGTGTCTCCTCATAATTTAAAGTAGGCAGTGAGGTTGTGCATCGATGAGTCACACATTTCTCAGTAGAGTGTGTCTAATTTAAAAGAAGTGGGAGCCTAAATTTGTTTGTGGATTATCTCTTTAAGGGATAAATCCATCCCATGCATCGCTCAAGAATAAGAGGATTACTGAACAATTGAAGAAGATATGACACCACAAAGTTTGGGTTGGAAGGCTTATAAAAGGCTTACTTGAATGTGGATTGTTGTTGGTAGTGTTATTAATGCTCCTAAAATCCGCTAGAGAAATGTACTACAACTCTTGGTGATCCCCATGCCTTAGAAAGCCACTTCCTATAATTACTTTGTGAGTTGAACTTGAACAAGTGATAAGGCATGGTCATTGTATGAGGAGAAAAGAATATTAATTGAAAATTCCCTTAAGTTACATTCTTACAAAAAATGGACGATCTATTTTTTTTAGATATCATCAATAATGAGACCAAGCTTAGTAAGAAAATATAGCCTATATTCTTACATAGTCTCTATGATATGTGTAGATCTAAGTAACAAATTCTGAACCTTGTTTTTAGGGAATAGTATTTATAGAAAATATTACAAACATAGATCAACATGAAAAAAACAAATCTACACTCAAGGAAATAAACTAAGTAAGATAGAAAATGGCACCTTTGTAAAAATATCTTCTACTCAACTATAAGGGGATTTATGAAAATATTATACTCAACTTTATGGAGATGTATTTATCTAAGATAGGGAAGAAGATGCCTTGGTCAAATTGAGCATATATAAATTTACTTACTTTCATGCTATATACCAGGGTTTTGGGAAACACAATGTTTAACAATCTGTTTATGTACTACTGTGTTGTTTTAGCGTATGGAAATGAAGAATTAAAGGACATGTGTGTATGCAAGGTTTAATACCCGTAGATGCAATATCATTGAAGCGGTCAGCTGGAGGAAGAGGTATACGACTATTAGGTATCATGCAAATGGAGTTGTATCAGATCTATCTACACCAAGTAAAGGTGGTATAGAAGTTGAAAACACTTCGACATTTATGAGTAGCTGGGATGGCTCAAGATCCATTTGTAGCTCAATGTTTATCACTGACAAAGGGATATACACATCTAACTCAATGCTTATCCCTGATCTAAATAAACAATGTGTCCTGTTGGGACTAACTACCAGATATGCTAGTGTGGAAAGTTGTTAGTGACAGAAACATGAAGAGGTTTAGTTCATTGTTCTTCCCAGTGCATTCATTGTTCTTCCCAGAAATTAATAGGGTAATGAACCTCACACCGAAGAGCGTATGCAGTCTAGAGTAAACATTTGTTGTTCTAGGTGGGAGCTCGAGGCAACTAGGCAGTAAAAACCTAACCCACGGACCCTTTAACAATATGTTGTGAGAAGATTTCAACAAGCTAAATAATCCAAATGCCAACATCAAACTATACTTGGCTAATAGAGATTTATTTAATAAAGTTACGATCAATTTTATAAGAAAACTAACACAACCACTTAATTTGTGGCCCATGAACAATGATAGATCACAAGTTAATTGCCATGAAGAACTTATCTCTTACGTGTTCTCCATGCTTAGTTGTAATCACCTATTCTTCTCAATGCCTCAACTATCTGCTGCTACTTGTTACCTTCTTTAGTTAAATGAGTTGTCTATTTTATTCATACATAAGCTACCAGTTATCCATACATCAACTACAAGTTATTTTTTATATTTATTTATTTAGAATTTTGAATGATGACTATAAAAACAATTTAGACAATACACTTGTCTCATCCTCCTTCAATCTAGGAAAAACATAGATGGTAGTGCACAACCAAATTATAATATATAAATACCTATCGGTGTAAATATAAGATAAAAAGAAACACAACAAAATTTAAAAAATTTAAAACATATTAATTGGTTATCAACATAACAAAGATCTCTACCTAGCAATAGTAGTCTCTAAAACTCCCAAAAACTATGTAGATTGGGTGGGAGTTATGTCTTGAGTGAGGTAGACCTATGAACTATTTGAATTCGAGCTTGTTAAATGGACGTTATGGCCAAAGAAGTGACCAAATAAGTGACCAAATGGAAGACCGGTAAGGGTAGAGGACTAATCTCAAAGCAGACTTAGAAGAGATGAAGGTTTATGAGATGGGACAGTTTCCTCCAAAATAATAATGTTGTTCATAAATGAAAATTGAAGGTTTATGGGATGGGAGAGTTTCCTCCAAAATAATAATGTTGTTGATAAATGAAAATAGCAAGTACCTTACTAAGGTGCTTGTGAATCCAATATGGAGATAAAGAGAGAAGTATTATATTTGGTTAGAAAGAAACTTAAATATTAAAATTAAAACCATAATATAAAATAGATTAAAATAGCTAGTATAATTAATTTAGTTAAAGATCCTTTTTATAATTTTACAAATGGTCTAAAAGCTAACTTTTCATTAACAAAAATATGAATAGATTTAAAAAATGCACATTAAAATATTAAATATACAAATAAAATCACTATCACTTTTAAGTTTAATAACCTAATCCCAAAGAGAAAGATCTTGACCATTAAAATTTGTAATTACATGGGCAGGTGTATATATCTTAAAATTTGGGGTGGATTACCATCTATACTTTTCCTAAATTGAAGGAGCATGAGACAAGTGACAATTATAACTAGCAGTTAACAAACAATACATTTAACTAAATAAGTAATAGTTACAACAAGTAATTACAACTAAATATGAAGAACAAGTAATAAATAACTTGTCCATAATACTTAACTTGTAACCTATCCTATTAATTTACTATGAAAATCAAATTTCAAAATAAAAAGACTTAATAAATCAAAATAATTAATTAAAATATATAGATTTTATGACCAAAATTGTGTAATCACCATCGTACATACCATAAATATAATAACATATAATGATAAAGTTCATTAAATAAACTTATGATGTACCACTTTTGTTGAAGATATTATAAAATATATATAAGTATTTTATAATTAAAAAATCTTTATTTTTTAAATATAATAATTTTACAGCCATTATTTAAATGGTTTATATACATTATTATATTATTTGTAATATATTTTTAAAAATAAAAATACGCTATCCAATATCTAATATTTATATGCATAAGAATCCAATATTTATATGAATGCAAGATATATTAATACATAAATAAAACTGATAAATTATTAATAACAATCCTTAAACACTTCCCTACTTGTTTGTTTCCTTGGACGGATATTCATTTGATTTTGGAATAAATTGACAATATACATGAATTTAATGCTAAAATTATTATCAGTGCCTCTGAACAATGTTTGACCTTAGATCGACATGATTTTAAATGTAAAATTAATTGCAGGTTAAATATTTTAAATTATATAAGAATGCAATTGAAGATCTAACCCGGATATACACTAAGCAAAGTTAAAATTAATAGCCAAAATAAAACTTAACTCGAAACAATAAATTTTAAAATGGCAAAATATCAAGCACAAACTAGTAGAATTTAGAATAGACAGGGAAGGATAAATATGGAACCTGAAATACACAAACCCCAAAACAGCCCGCCTTGTCACTCGGCTCTCGCGATGATAAATTTCAGAAATAGTAACCGAGAGGCTGACTGCGGCTGCATGATCCAGGTGTTTAAGGGCGGTCTCTGAGGAGGACTGAACATCGGTTCAGAGACTCTAGAACATAAATTCTGCGAGTCGAGGCTAAACAGGGGAACATATTTGAAAATAGACGGAGACAAAAGGCGCTGTGACAGGAATAGGAAATTGGGCCATAAAGCAGATTACGGTCCGATTAAAATGGGAGCAGAGCAGTACTAGAATATGTTGCGGAAGTTACTCCAGACTGTGGAAGGTCGGTAGCTTCACCTTCGGAAACCCAGCTCTCGATTTCCTGATTCCTATCAGATTTCGTCATCGACCGCGAAGTAGGATTTACATCTGAAGATCTATGATTTGTCCGAGACGATCCCATATTCAAATTTTCCGAGACTTGGCATATTATCGTGGACTGATCGGATGCCAGATTTTCACTTTCCACGCTACAAGAATTTGTCTCGGACGATGGTGATCTCCCGGTGAGGCGTTGCACCAGATTCTTGAAAGCGTGCACTTCTGCGTGGATAATCTTAGGAGACTCCATGTAGATTATGACTGGCTGTGATCCGTTGATGATCGGCACCGAAGGAACAGTTGTGGCAGGCCTTCCAATTTTACGAGACTCCCTACCGCAGATCTTCAGAGGAGAAAGCCTCGGTCCGTGCAGCCCCTTCCTAGGCTTTCTTGATCTCGTTCGCTCAGAATTCATTGTTATAGTATTCAGAACCTGCTAAGCAAAATTTATTGAAATAAAACTCCTTAATTCGGAGCAGGGTTATCAAAATATTAGCGATCCAAGTCAAGTCAATGCGGCGTCCTCTCACTGAAGTCTTCGCACTCTACCTTCTCTTTCCGCATAAGACACTAATGTCGCCATCCATATCGAAGATTTAGCAAGCACGGCATCTCAAATTGTTTTATCGATATGACCCACAGAATTACCAAACACCCACGGAATTATCATACGATCATGGATGGGCACAATTTGATGAATATGACCCACAGAATTATCGTACGAGCATGTTGTTACTGGCGAACATTATTCAACATTATTTAGGATGCCGTATGGCATTTAAAGCGGCAGCAGGCTTGTTGGCTGTTAACAGGTCTGTTACAGCCGCATTAAAGGACTTTTAGTAGGCTGAATAATGCTTGCTGCTGTTAGTCATAACATCAATTATTATATTTTATATTATAAGGTATCTTTTAATTTTATATTGATAATCATTCTTGCTCTACAAACACCATTTTTTGCTATTAAAAATAGTCTAAACATTTCATCTCACCACTTATCAATGAGTTAATTTAAATTTGTATTTATTTTAAATATATTGATTTTCTTTTTTATATTACTCAAAAAAGACATACTTTTGATCTTGTAAAATAGGGTTGATGACCTCCTTATACTATCTTTATTTTTTATTATGACCTAATTCTTCTCACCATCTTACAAAGTAACTACTTCTTCGATTCCCCAACAATTTAGACAATACATAACCTCTATACCAACCTTACTTAAATTTCTCTATATAAATTATTTATTCAATTTATTTAATAATAATTTTTATAAAACAATAATATAACTAATTAATATTAAATATTTATCACAATACAAACATATACTAATATTATATGGCTATATTAAAATATTTTTTTATAAATTTCATGATTTATATATATATTAATTTTAATATTAATTTATCATGATCATATCATTAATATAATTTTGTTCATTTATAAGTAACTTATAATCGATATCTATAACTTATTTTAATAACTTTAATTTTAATTTATGTCATTGTTTAAATAATTATTTATTAATTATAATTATTAAATCAAAATATAACTCATATTTATTAGATAATAAATATGATTAATTCCTATATTTTAGGACACACAATATAAGATGTGTTTTAAAATAACATTGCCGTCACATATTATATAAACAAACATATTAAAAATTAAAATAAATTTACATTTAATACGACTTATTAAATAATATATTTATATGACTTGATAGACGATATGGCATATTAAATAATGTAAAGTAATAAAACTATTATAATTATCAGAACATAGTTATTATTTTTTATTCAATTTATAATTTAAAAGAAGATTATTTAGTTTTATAACATTGTAATAAAATGAATTTTTATATCCAAATAATAACCAAAGTTAATTGGAAATTTCACAAATAAAATGATAAACTAAAGTTTATCCATTATAATTAAGGTTGTCAAATAGTAATTTTTTTTTATTCATAATGATGATAATTTTTTAAAATTACTAATATAAATATGGATATGGATTTTGAAATTAGATTTATGTACTCAAAATTCCTATGAAAAATTAGTTTTCATTTTAAAAACTTCTTGAAACAAAACAATATACAAAATCTAAATAATATGTACAAAACATAATAGATAAAGTGTAAGATTCAAAATATCTTTGCTTCAAGTTTATAACCTAAAAACAATATAGATATAACTTTCACAACATCGTAATAAAATGGATCTCTATATCTTATCCACAAAATATTAAGTAAAGTGAAGTGAAAATTTCATTCATATGTTATTACATCATAACATAAAATAACATGATAAATTAAAGTTTATTTAAACATATTGTAATAAATGCCATCAAACTTTAAACATTTATAATTAGATTATAAGGATGATGAGGATAATTAAAGATGTACTCAACATAATTTATGAAAAAATGATTTTCATTTTCAACCCTCTTAATATCACACGATGATAATTTTTTTAATACAACAATGTAATATGGAGTTCATGAGAGTTTATTTTTATTTTAATAATGCTGATTTTCTTTGTATAACATTTTTTTTCATTCATAACGTACTATGGATTTTTTCTTATTAGTCCTTGACAAAGCACATTGTTAAGATTTAATATGCTAAGACAAAAAATAGCAGCATTGCATTCCATTTCACAATAATAGCATATACAGGATCACTGAAGAAACAACAAGCACAGCATAAACACAAGAGACACAAATTTATCCTGGGAAACCCTCATGGGGTAGAAAACCCAGTAAAGCTTCCTCAATATAGATGACCAGCAATATACAAAGATGTAACCCTGAGCATAAGCTCCTCCTTCTCCATAGCAAACCTCTCCTCCATAAGTGCACCACTCTCAAGTGAGTGAGTGTGTGTGTTAAATGAGGAATACACCTCCTCTATTTATACACTACTCCGACTTGTCTTTTACACAAGACATGTAGGCTCGTATTTAACCAATGGGTTAAATACCCCACTACAATTGACTGGGCCGACCCCTCTAGGGTGGTCTAATAACCCTTTGACCCACATAACACATCCAGGGCCGACCCCCACTAGGGAAGTCTAATAACCCAAGTTACCACATTCCGACGGAGGAATAAACATCTCCGGATATAGAATAAGATATTCAAGGAGGAATGAAACATCTCCAGAATAATAAAGTACAAATATAATATTCGTTGAAGTTACAATATCTCAACACTCCCCCTTAACGAGAAGGATATTATAACAGCATCTACACGAGCAAGGAGTCATCAACATCATACATGATACATCTATAAATCATTGGAAGCTTTCTCAACATCATCAGTAACTCGAGCATTTATTGGAACATCTTCAATACTGGAACATCAACATCTTTAGTACTGAGTCTTTATCTTCTGTAGCACTCGAACAGCTACAACAACATCAACATTTGGATCCTCACGATCATCAGCATCGTCATCATACGATCATCAGAATCGGGATCATCTCAATCTACAGCATCTGGATCATCTCGATCTATAGCATCTGGATCATCACAATCTACAGCATCCGGATCATCTCGATCTACAGCATCTAGATCATCTCGATCTACAGCATCTGGATCATCACGATCTACAGCATCTGGATCATCTCGATCTACAACATCTGGATCATCTCGATCTACAGCATCTAGATCATCACGATCTACAACATCTGGATCATCACGATCTACAGCATCTGGATCATCTTGATCTACAGCATCTGGATCATCACGATCTACAACATCTGGATCATCACGATCTACAGCATCTGGATCATCTCGATCTACAACATCTGGATCATCTGCATTAGTATCCACACTAATACATCTATCATCAAAACATGTATTCTCACTAATACATCTATTATCAAAAGCATGTATTCTCACTAATACATCTATCATAAAAAGCATGTATTCTCACTAATACATCTATCATCAAAAGCATGTATTCTCACTAATACATCTATCACCAAAAGCATGCATTCTCACTAATACATCTATCATCAAAAGCATGCATTCTCACTAATACATCTATCATCAATACATAGCAGCATACCTTGCAACACACACGATCATATTACAGGATGATCAATCCCGCTCTCTTTAGGACATAGGTCCATGGATGATACAATCCAGATCAAGTTCCAGGATGATCAGTCCTTATCACTTTAAGACAAGTCTCATGTTTAGGGAAAATGCAATACCAATCAAGTTCTAGGATGATCAATCCTTATCACTTTAAGACAAGTCTCATGTCTAGGGACGATGCAATCCCGATCAAATTCCAGGATGATCAATCCTTATCACTTAAGACAAGTCTCATGTCTAGGGACGATGCAATCCCGATCAAGTTCCAGGATGATCAGTCCTTATCACTTTAAGACAAGTCTCATGTCTAGGGACGATGCAATCCCGATCAAGTTCCAGGATGATCAGTCCTTATCACTTTAAGACAAGTCTCATGTCTAGGGACGATGCAATCCCGATCAAGTTCCAGGATGATCAGTCCTTATCACTTTAAGACAAGTCTCATGTCTAGGGACGATGCAATCCCGATCAAGTTCCAGGATGATCAATCCTTATCACTTTATGACAAGTCTCATGTCTATGGACGATGCAATCCCGATCAAGTTCCAGGATGATCAGTCCTTATCACTTTAAGACAAGTCTCATGTCTAGGGATGATGCAATCCCATCACGTACATTTTGAACCTAGTTCAGGGATGATGCAGTCCTATATTCAATTCTCGGACACATCATGTCTACAGATCTCTTTAGGATTGAATTCCAGGGATGATCCAATCCTCACATGTCCACGAAGGACTTCATTCTCGAAGACATCTGTCTACGGCTCCTTTTAGAACATGTGTTCAAGGATGATGCAATCCCTCTTCTTTCTCAGAGACACCTGTCTACGGCTCCTTTTAGAATATGTGTTCAAGGATGATGCAATCCCTCTTCTTTCTCGGAGACACCTATCTACGGATCCTTTTAGGACTGAATTCCAGGGATGATCCAATCCCCTTTTCTTACTCGGAGACACCTGTCTGCGGCTCCTTTTAGGACTGAAGTCTAGGGATGATCCAATCCCCTCATGTCCACCAAGGACTTCATTCTCGAAGACATACGTCTACGGCTCTCTTTAGGACTGAAGTCCAGGGATGATCCAATCCCCTCATGTCCACCAAGGACTTCATTCTCGAAGACATACTTCTACGGCTCTCTTTTAGAACATGTGTTCAAGGGTGATGCAATCCCCTTGTCACCTTAGACCCTGTCTAAGGACCATCCACCAACCTCTCTGTCGGCATCACCAATATATGTATCCACATCATCGACCTCACTGTCGATGCGGGCAATCTCATCATAAGTGATCACATCACTCCCCCTTTCGAGGAGGGTCCTTCTGAACTATTTTAAGTTTGTCTCAGAAAACTTTACTTGAGGTAGAGGTTTGGTTAGTACATCGGTAACTTGTTACAAATTCGAACTTTAATTCTTTTCTGCACCATATCTTGTATATAGAAATGTCATATCTCTATGTGCTTTGACTTATCATGGAATACTGGATTCTTTGCCATTTTGGTACAACTCTGTTTGTCACATAGGATCACAATTGGGTCCATTCTAAAGCCATACCACTTCACAACTATCAGAGCAAATAGCCATATATTCTGCTTGCGCTGAGAGCCACACTAGATTGCTTCCTTCTAAACCATGAGATCATGGCTGATCCCAGATAGTAACATCCTCTCGATGTGCTCTTCCTGTCTGATACAATTTCTTCCCAATCAACATCTGTGTAGTCATCTGAAGTCATGATCTCTAAGATAACATAGATCAAAGTCTATCGTATCCTTTAGGTACCTCATCACATGCTTTGCAACTAACAGGTGAACACATATGGTTTCCACTAGATACTGACACAAGGTGTTCACAGCAAAGCATATATCTGACCTAGTATTTGTTAGACACATCAATGACTCAATATTTTGTCTGTACAGAGTTCTATCCACTAACTCTGATGAGTCATCTGCTAACAACTTCAAGAGTGGCCATTCCAACACATCAAGTCCTTTTAATATTTCTCAGCATACTTTCCCTGGTTGAGAAAGATTCCTTCTGAGCCTTGCCATACTTCCAGACCTAGGAAGTAATGCATCAATATGAGATCTTTCATTTTCATTTTTGCACCCATCTTCTTCTTTCTTTTCATGATCTGTTTCTCATTCTTTGTCAGAAAGAGATCATCGTCATTCAATAATGGTATGATAGGTTCATCATCCACAACCTTAAGGTAAAGGTTAAGAACAACTTTACTTTTGGTAAAGTCCAATCTTATCAAGAAACTGTCAATTCTCCCTTTGTGATTGAACATCATTCACACTCTGCATTGAATGATCTTCTGCATATCTATCTGTGCCATCTCTCGTTAGATGGGTCTACTGATATGAGCCTCAATATCATTCGAACTCTGTGGTGAGTTCCTTCTTGCATCCATTTCATTTGTGTATAGAAACCATATTCAACCTTGTAGCAAAGGTTGAGATCCACATCACCCATGCTGATCATTAAGCTCATCAATTGATTATTGATCCTGGGAACCCATACAGAACCTGATTCACACTTCTTCTTTAATTACACCATTAAGAGAATGGTCTTATCTAGCCACTTGGAGCAAACATCTCATCATGATTCTCTTCCTCTTTCTAAGAGAATCTTCTAGCCACAAGCCTTCTATAGTGTGTTTGATTTGTAAATCTTTTGTTGAACATCCATCGCTTGTTCAGTGTTCATTATTCATCATGATCTTTCCTACTAATCAAATTGAAGTACATGATTAGTAATACTTCATAATCATCAAATCATATTGACATGATAACCTATTATGCATACAGATATCATTTACATAGTTATGCAACTATCTTGACCAATACTTTGGCACAACACTTTTCCATATCCTGTATGCATACAATGGCTATCTAGATGCCTTCCATCTCTACCAGAACATACTATCGAGAGTGTGCACAGCTCTCAGCATGTCAGCAAAGAGGTTTCATTCTAGATAAGCTACAATGGAATGTTTTGTCCAACTTACCAATCATATGCATATTAGTAGTATACTGTTCAATGCTCTATGAATGTTTACACTCAGCATGAATACAAATATGCATACAATCTATTTACTATTTCAAATAACAACTCAAATACGTATCTTTTATGTTTTTGTGTGGTTGCCTCTTGCTTGATCTTCTATATGTCTTTTGAACTTCTATTCATTCTGTACCACTGTGCATGCTCAAGTGTGCACTAGTGTCATCCTCATGATCTCATACACAAACATACATTCATTAGTATATTCTCAAAGCATTCTAATTCTAAATAATCTTGAATATGTATAGTCATGATCATTAGTATTCAGGGTTTCAAGGAAGTCTTCTTTTACTCATGCATATTCTTGTTTGATCATAGTACTCTTCTGGTTAATTAAATCATCAAGATAAGAGACATAATATGCATAAGCCCTTGATTACTAACTTTATGAATAAGCATAACCAATCATACCAAGTATACTTATATAAGGTATCCTAACACAAGGTAAGATTCTAACTTGACATAAGAAAGCATACCTGGATTAGTATACCTGCTTAGTTATGTACAACATACCTAGACAATCTCTTCAATGATTTAGAGATCCTGAGCTAGAACCTACATGTCTCATAGGTTAAGCATAATATAAAAAAGTCATACATACCTCGTAAGTAGAACAAAGATTATGGATGAGTCTTTGTCTTCATGTTGTCATGGTCATGGAACTTGATTTTTCTTTTGTGATGTACCTGTATCTTGTTAGCAGACAACATCAACCTCACACAACACCATAATGCATTAGTACAATCATATCGCCCTAATCAATGAATGTCTTCGATCATTCACATGCATTCATACTGTTACTACGGTGATAAGACAATTTTAACATTAATCAAGATTGTACTAATAAATAATATGAAGACAAACACATCATGAACTTAATCAAGAATCAGATTTCAAGACATACCTGATACTCCTTAAGTAATACCTATCGAGACTTCTTGTAGTCTTCTTATGTAAGGCCTTAGCCTCAACTCCCCCTAAAACTTGATTTGGAGCTTGATTATGGTTTGCTAGAGAAACCCTAAAAATTCAATCTTTGACTTTCACACTTCTGAATGGATGGAAGGATGTGTCTTGCTAGAATACTTCAATTTTGAAATCTCCAAAATTTGACCCCTCAAAATTGCCTACGAAACTTCTGGATCTTCTGGACAGGAACCCGAACTAGGGTTTGATGAAGCCCACCCTTCTGTCCAATCAAAAGGTTTGATCCAAGGCTCTAAACTCTTATTTTTCTTAGGAGCTTCCAGCCGTGGTTGCAGACTTCAAAAATTCCAACTTTTGCTGAAGCCCTAATTTTCCATCTTTCCGATCAAAATCCCAAACTGGGCTTTGATCAAGCCCGGTCTTCTGTTCGGATATCCACATCATCTTTTTCAGGATCTTGCATGCAATTAGGGTTTGCATGCACTTTGCATGCATCCCAGTCACTAGGTTGATGCCTCCAGCACCTTAGCCACCTCTTTCTAGCACCCGGGAGCCACTTAATTCAGTTCTTTAGCCCTCCTAGTCTGAAAGGTGCCCACTTCTCACCTACTTCCAGAGAAGGGCGCACTTTCTCACCTACCACTGCAGTTCCACTTCAGTTACATTCAGTTAGCTCCGATTCTCCCTGATTTGAGGCTAGTTTCACTCCCGACTGACTGTTTCACTTCCGTTGGACCTCCATATTGACTAGATGACTTGTTCTGACTTCAATTAGCCTCCCATGCACCCCCCACTGAGCCTCCTTCCCTTAATCAATGCTACACACTTCAGTTACACTTGTTACACTCAGTTAGACTCAGATTGACACCTAGATGACTGGTTCTTGTGCATTGATGAGCACCACCGATTGATGATGAGGACTCCTAGTTGGAGTCAAGCTACTCCATTCAGTGATTCGAATGGCCTACTTAGTCAATTCGAATTGCTCACTCACATGAGACATATTGTATTCTATTGTAATTCATTCACCCTTATTGGGATATTGAGCACTGCTGCATGTTTTGCACAGTTTTGCACCATATTTTCTATGTTCATCTGTTGTGATTGATTTACTTGTTCATTAGATCTGCTGTGACTAATTTACATGGTATCAGAGCCATGGCAGGGACAAGATTTATTTTCTGCAGGTGTTCTACATGAATATTGAGTGAATTGCTCACCAATATATTTTAGCAGCGGCATGCAAAATCTCATGTGCATTCGCTCATGTGCATGCAAGGCTGAAAACATAGTGTTTGTTTGTGTGTGATTTGCAGGTTTCTTACTTCCTCCATGTGCATTCGCTAATGCAAAGATGGAGACTTCTTCTTCACAAAATATTCTTACTCCATTCAACTATGATGAATGGAAACCAAAGATGATTGCATTCTTGAAGAGACAATGTCTTTTTGATATGTGCATTGGTAATACAAGAGATTTTGATTCCGATGAAGAGGAGAATGATTGCCTCAATGATTGTGACAGAGCTTTTGGAGCAATATGTCTTGCTATGTCTCCTTGTATGCGCTACCTCAGTAAGACTGCTGAAAATCCAAGTGATCTATGGTTCCAACTTGACAGATAATTTGGAAAGCAGGAAGAAGAGGATCATGCTAGCCTTTTGGAGAACAAGCCCAGTGAGATCTCCTTATGTGTTCTTTCCGATCATGTGTTGGCCTCAACAATTGTTCAAGATGAAGAAGAAACTGTAGACTCAACACTCATTCTCTCAAAGTATTCTATTTCGAATTCCGAGCAAGATAAACAAGCTCATACTCTAGATTCCGAAGAGGTTCTTGAATCCTCTCTTTCACATGAGTTTGCCAGCATGCAGAAGAATGATCTACTTGATGTTTTGGAGGTAAAATCTGATTTTGGAGGTGAAGCATTCGTCCTCCTTGATTGCATGCCTCCTATAAACTTTTGTTCTATCATTTGCACAATTTCTCAGAGTTTTACTGAAGATAAAGAGCACTACCATTCGCTTGAGTTCAATTCTCATGCACTTTTTGCTGATTTTGGTTTTGATCTCACCCTTGTTGGTTCAAAGGAGATCTCAAGAAACCATTCATCTATTTTTGGAGCTGATTTAACTTCTATTGATAAGAAGTTCAAGTTTCAAGATCTATTTGATCCGATTGGAGCTATTCCTACCTCACTTGGTTCGAATCACAGGTTCCAGGATCATCCTCATATTTTCAGATTTGTTCTCACATTTTTCGGTATGAAGAGCAAGTTCTTAAAGTCTCCACATTCGCTTGCATCCACTGATGGAGAATTCAAGCACATGTTTTTGGAGCATGATCCATTTACTCCCAAGAGTAAGATACCTCCAGACATATCTACTTGATTTTGGAGCAGTTAAATCTTTTGCTGTGCTACAGTCTATTTTGAGGGGGGGTATTTTTCCCATGAGGTTTTCCCCATTTCCTCGGTTTATTGATTGTTATTAGTTTGGATTATTATTGTATTGGGGTGACCTTTGGTCTTAGTTACCAGGGCCCTACATTATTTTTTTTCACATCATAGTCTAGCTTGAGGGGGGGTGTTCGGATATCCACATCATCTTTTTCTATGTTCATCTGTTGTGATTGATTTACTTGTTCATTAGATCTGCTGTGACTAATTTTACATCTTCTACCCCACCAAAAAATTCGATCTTGGTCTCTAAATTTTGATTCTCCTGAGTAGCATTCAGCCATGGATTCCGATTCCAAAAATTCTAACTTTCTCTGAAACCTTAAATTCCGAAAGCCATGAATGAAGGTGCTCCAAAAATAATTCTGTTTTGACAGAAATATGTACCTGATTGTTTCTGCTGTAACTCCAAACTTTTCACTCCACAGGGTCTGAAAACATTTTCTGTGGTAGCCTGACCTGTCATCTTTCCATCCCGACGGGTCTGACCTCAATTGGATTTTCTGAGAGAGAGTTATGCCAAGTGTCGCAACGTGACCTGTTTATGGGATAAAACAGGAGAGTGAACTTGTACGGCGTGCCACGTGTCACCTGTTCAACTTCGGCCTCTGAAAATGTTTCCTAAGATAGTACAGTCTGTGTACTACCTGTAACCTTTTACAAAATTTCATTTGGAGCTTCCTAGCCCAAGTTATGCCAAGTGTCGCAACGTGACCTGTTTATGGGATAAAACAGAATAGCAAACTTGTACAGTGAGCCACGTGTCACTAGTTCAAATTCGGCCTCTGAAACACTTTCCTGAGATATTACAGTCTCTGTACTACCTGTCATGTTTTACGAAAAATTCATTTGGAGCTTCCTAGCCCAAGTTATGACCTTTTTTCCTAGGTCACTTGATTTTGAATGAGATATGGAAGAGGCAGAAACCCTAACTTGTACGGATCATAACCTACAAAGTACAACGAATCTGAGGGTTCCCTTTGGACACAAGATACCTGGAGATGTTATCTATGACCTGTAAAGGTTTCAGATCCTGAACCTTTGCCAAAATGGATTTATGGCGAAAGTTCCACGATTACTGGTTTTTGATATATAAAACCCTAACCTTCAAATTGTCGTAAGTAAAGCAAGTGTCGTGAGTGCCATACATTTCCTTCCTTCAGGTTAGCTCTGATACCATGTTAAGATTTAATATGCTAAGACAAAAAATAGCAGCATTGCATTCCATTTCACAATAATAGCATATACAGGATCACTGAAGAAACAACAAGCACAGCATAAACACAAGAGACACAAATTTATCCTGGGAAACCCTCATGGGGTAGAAAACCCACTAAAGCTTCGTCAATATAGATGACCAGCAATATACAAAGATGTAACCCTGAGCATAAGCTCCTCCTTCTCCATAGCAGACCTCTCCTCCACAAGTGCGCCACTCTCAAGTGAGTGAGTGTGTGTGTTAAATGAGGAATACACCTCCTCTATTTATACACTACTCCGACATGTCTTTTACACAAGACATGTAGGCTCGTATTTAACCAATGGGTTAAATACCCCACTACAACTGACTGGGCTGACCCCTCTAGGGTGTTCTAATAACCCTTTGACCCACATAACACATACATGGCCGACCCCCAATAGGGAAGTCTAATAACCCAAGTTACCACATTCCGACAGAGGAATAAACATCTCCAGATATACAATAAGATCTTCAAGGAGGAATGAAACATCTCCAGAATAATAAAGTACAAATATAATATTCTTTGAAGTTACAATATCTCAACACACATATCACAGAATATATTATTAAATTAAATATTTTGAAAATTAAAAATATGTTTTCTATTTTCTGAAAAACTAAAATGAACTTTTTCTATTGGTGAAGGATGGCTAGGATTTGACATAAATCCTTACACATATAAGATTAAATTACAAATACAAAATTAGAAAATTTTACAACTCAACAAGTTTACCACGAAGAGCATTAAATGTCATTTGAGTCAAATTTTTGTTTTGAATTTTCCATCAAAATAAACACACTTAAGATTTAATAAAGATTATGCACCATAGTTGATGGATATTAAAATATATATTTTTCAATTTGCCTCAGTGCAGAGGCTTATGAGCTAGCCATCCTTTCAAAGGCTTATCAATTATAGCCCTAGGTCTATAACTGATAAGCTTCCAACAGACATCGGGTGGCTAACTCATAAGCCTTCGCTTTTTCCTTACCAATCAACCATCAAAAGCTATAATCTGTTTCCATATTTAAAGTTTCAAAGGTTCTCTTTGTTGGGTAAAAAGTGTTCTGAGTTGTTGTGAGACCATAGCCATGGGATATGCATAGTAAGTACTATGTTTTCTCTTGCAGAAGAGAGTGGTGGGAACCTAAGTGATCAATTTACCCATTTACTGCCCGATAGAGGTAAGTGTTCCATGGACCCTTCAATGGATTCAGTTCTGCTCCAAACCCCAGACTTCCAGATAGAAAATGATAGAGAGGTTTTGTTAAAATTGAAAGAAGATCATATTTTCAGAATGAGGCTTCAAGCACCTCATATATTATTAAGATCTAGGATTTAAATCCTTCTAAGAATTGGAAACTTCCATCCATCCTTCCCTCTGATGTCTATGATTATCATGGTGTCAATATAAATCAAACACTCAAATAAAAGTTAGTTTTGTTGATGTTTCTTTTGCAGATCGAGAAGAGCCTGTACATATAAATTTGTTAGAAAAGTCTCAAATTGACTTGGCTAAATATAAAGGCAATCAATACACCCATCTTGGTGCAATTAAACTTGGTCTTGGCTCTTTAGTCAGTCCTTATCTTCATGTTTCTTCTTTGTGGGTTTCCATAGACACCCGCCATTTGGATTTATCTAACGCCATTATTGGAGGTTTCACTACACCTCTACACAATGGTCCGTGTTTTGGCACTATATTTCCTAAGTATTATGTTAGCTTAGAGGATCCTTATATATATGATTTGCTTAAAGCTTATATTTTATCCTGAGGATTTCATATGGATTATGGATCCTAGATTATTCATCTCATGTCTTGTGTTCTCGTCATATTTGGGAATGATACCCTTCCTCCCTTGCGTTCTCATGTCCATCAGAGTTCACACTTGCATAGCGTGGTGGAAACTTACAAATCTAAGCATTCCACGCCTGTTAATTTTGATTGGACTGGTATTAATTATCCCAAACAATGGGATGTCAAATATAAAGAACTCAGAGAACAAAATCCTCTCCAAAAATTTGAGTCTTTTGTAAATACCCCAATAACATTTGACAGAGCTTCTCATTCCTTTAGAATCCCTGAAGGAAAACCCACTCCAATATCAACTCCTCTGTTGAAGTCCACCTCTGTAAATTCCTCCAGTTCTACTTCAAATTTCAGTCCATCTTGGCACAAGTCTTCCTCTTCGACTCAAACCTCTTTCTCTGGAGTTCATAACAATGAACATAAAGGACAAAATTACGAATGTCCTTCCTATAAGAAAATACTCCAGAAATTGCAACGTCATAAGACCAGAGAACTCCCGAACCTTCGTGTGTTTTCATCATTACCCCGAAGTGGCCATGGTATGGAAATCACCTCTACAAAAGGTGATAAATATTTCATTTCTGGTAGAAATCTTCCAGAAGTCCCTTTCAGACAGTTTTTTAGTGATGGCCAAGTGAAAAAAGAATTATTGCTATACAAATCTTTTGCTCCATCTGAAACTGTCTCAGATGAAATAAAACTTGCAAACTATGCAAATTTACAAAAACATCTCACAACACAAAATATGGATGATATGGCCATGGATATCATTCAGTTGAAACAAACTATGAAGGAAGAGCATGGAAATATATCATCGCTCCAAACCAAGATTGACCTTCTGGATCATTTGATGCATGATACATAAGAGATAAATTCTGATATAAACACAACCTATGATAAAAAAACAAAAAGGATGGATGTCTTGGGAAAATTATTATCCATAACCCAAGAATTGAAGAAGAAAACTGGCTCAGTTATCTAGACAACAAAAGATATTGCATTAAAAGGACACCACAAACAACACTCTAAGATTTATTATTTTTGTATGCTGAGTGTCCAAAGTGAGGACTACAAACTAGAATTAAATTTTGGTGTTGAAGATGAAATTGAACAAGAATTTGAATAGATCCATAGCCTAGTCAGCCAATTCCATAAAATTCCTCCTGCATTATAAGATAAGTATATGGCTATGCTTGCTTTCCCCACCAATACAGAAAATACCCAAACCAATTCAGGGGTTAGCCATGAATTTGGATCTTCCTCTTCCTCTAGTCCTCCTCCTCCTACATATGATATTGACATGCAAGATGCGTCTTCTGCTCCTTCACATAAATTCCATTTTGGGATAAATGGAATAAACAACCTGATGTCACAAATGCTTAAGCAACTTGTCTTAAACATCCAATGTTAGTCAAGGGAAGAAATAAAATCGGACATACAACTTCCTGGTCAATTGGTATTATATAAGAAAACCGAGGATTCAAGTATAACAAGTAAGCAATTAGCTTTACAGTTGATAGCTGGACTATCTCGGTTGGCACATGAATGGTGGCAGTGGCTTCCGCAAGAATCTAGAGATGAAATTTTAAATGTTAATGATGCATACCAACAAGTTTTGCATGCTCTTGGTAAAGAATTTTGTGGCCCAGGTGATAAAGAAGACTATGAGCATTTGGCTTCTTTATTCATGTCTCCAAGAAGTTGTTTCTTAAGTGGGAGTGAGAAATATTTATGCTATATGCATAATCTTCTCATTTTTTTAGGAAAGTCTGGTGAACCTTCTTATCTTAAGCATTATCTTAGAAGTTTCCCTGGACATGTTCTAGATGCAGTTGAACAATTCCTAAAATATAAAAAGATAAATCTTAGAGGACTCTCCTTAGCACAACTACATGCTTATATAATGGAAACATGGTAAGAGCATTACCTTGAAAGAAGAGTAAGTAACGATTTCAAGAGGCACCAGTCAATGTATTCCCCAAACTTTTGTAAATATGTTGCTAAGATGCTTGATTGGGGATGTGTTGCTTATAATAGTGGTCATTTTGGAAAAGAATCTTGTCAATGTAATTCCAATAAAAAAGGATTCTACACTAGTGCACCAAGTTATCAACCTGACAAAGCCTACAAGCATAAATTTCATAAAGGTCATAATAAGAAATTTAAGAAACAATTTCGTAAAAAGACTTATGTCAGAAAATGGTCTGAGCCAGCAGAAAAATAAAAATGTTTCATCTGTGGAAAGAAAGTTCATTGGGAAAATAAATGTCCACAAAAGAAATCAAATCCCAAGCTTGTTGCTCTCTTAACTGATCACCCTGATCCTTCTTGGTCGGATCTTTATTTTTGTGAATCATGCCAATATCCACTTGGTGGAATTGTTTTTCTTTGTGATGACGAATCATATTCTTCTACTGATGATGATTCGGATGTATAGCTCAATAATTTTCTCCTTCTAATTCTTCCTCTAAATCTAATTCAGATTCATATTTAGATGCAAATTTAGGGGGGTGTGAGGGACCTCATGAGTTTGATTTTTAATCTTATATGTTTTTTGCTTCATATAAAACCTATCCCCAACGGAGATTGGTTGAAATTGATGAACAACTATGTGTAATTCCTGTTTATGAATATATTCTGAGAGGAGAATTAAAAGCAGAAAAAAGAAGAAGTTAATGTCTGCTTTAAAAGATAAAGAAAAGCAACGAGAAGAAAGAGTAACTTGTCCTTATCATAATCCTGCATTTTAAAATCAAGCAGGCCTATATATTTATTATCCTGTAGAGCATGAGGATAGACAGAGGTTTAGAAAGGATAAAGAGAATTTGCTTCATCTACAGATAAAAGAAAAACAGAACTCTCTTAGAAAGCTTGTAACAAAGATTGAAGATCTAAAGAGAATGCTAGAAGTCATAGTTAGAGAAAGATATCAATATTCCGAAGAAGCTTTAAGAAGTCCTAAGAATGAAATACATCATGGTAAAAAAAGAAGCTCATGTTGACTTTCCTTCGTTTCCTAACCAACCTTCTTTAGGACTCTTCACATGTCCTAAAATGTATATAAATATCTGTTTTTTCCCTCCGGAATTTAAGCCTTATAAATTAGACTACATGATAGATTCGGGATGCCAGATGAATTTAACCAAAGGTAGTGCAATTCCTTATTTTTATTGGGAACAATATTATGAACATGGAGTGGCTATAGAATGTACCCATGTACAGCTTCTTGGTAGAGTTGCAGACTTTCCTATTCAAGTTCAAGGTTGTACATTAGTTTTATTATTGGACATGTTAGATAGTGTTAAGGAAGACTACATACTAAGATCAAAATTTCTGAATAGAGTTAGTCCTATCACTTTTGATAGTGTTAAGATGTTATTTAAGTGTACCATTAAGGGAAAATTGGTTTCTTGTCCAATGAGCTTTGAAGCAAGCTTCAAATGCAAAAAGCCAGTAAAAAATTCTGAGCCAAAAGTAGATGTTGCCGAATTATTTAAAATGGAAATATGCATAGCATATGCAGAAATGCATTTAAAGACAAGGCTCTTGTAGAAGTTACTCAGAAACTTGAGAAAGGATGCACATCTTGAAGTCCTAATGCTTTTTGGACCAGAGAAATGTATTTATGTCCCTTCCATTTGATCCTCTGGTAAAGCATAAAGTTATGAAAGCCGCTGCTCGCTTAATGTTCCCCTATGAAAGAGAATTTGGTGCTAGTGAAATCAAGGATTTGCTTTCAAAAGGATTGATTGAGCCTTCAAAGAGGTCATGTGATTGCAGAGCATTTGTTGTAAATAAACATTCCGAAATAAAGAGAGTTAAGCCTAGATTGGTTGTTAATTACAAGCCTCTTAACATAGTTCTCCTTTTCCTGATAAAGCTAGTCTTCTCCAACGGATCGTTGGATGCACAATATTCAGTATGTTTGATTTGAAATCTAGGATTTATCAAATTGGTATTGAATCTAAAGATAGATTTAAAACTACCTTTGTTGTTCCTCATGGTCAATATCAATGGAAAGTCTTACCATTTGGAATAAACAATGCCCCTTCTGAATTTTAAAAAAGAATGGAGGATATTTTCAGAGATAAAGGTTGGGCATTGGTTTACATAGATGACATCCTGATATGTTCAAGAAATCTGCAAGAACATCTTAAGCATCTTTAGGAATTTTACCATATGGTTTATGAAGAACTTTTGCCATCCATTTTGTAAGTTTGATTACACTCTTCTTGAGCTTGGAAATCTCATCATTTGAATATGATGTTAGACATCTCTTTTGATCTCTTTTGGCTCTACATATGTTTTGGTTTGATAACTGCAAAGCAAGTTCGCTATGGAGCAACAATTTTCTTATCAACTTCATTAGAGGTTTACATTGTTGGAGAAAACATATATCTTAGAAGCAAAGACAAATTTTTAACTTCTGAATCTCGGCCTTTATTTAACAGCAACTTCTCTGCCATATATGGCACCGATCCAAAGACTCAAGTAAATTTGAGACATTGGTGAATATCCAGGGGGATTTATTAGCCAAATTGCCATGACAGTGGCCAAGCACGCATTGGCATATACAAACGCTATCACCATCCTTCACAACCTAAGTAAAGATGTACATGGCCTTGGTGAGGATCATGAATTCACCTTCAACTATTTTCCCTATCCGCGTACATGCTTCTTTGTTGCAAAAGCATGACACAGAATCATAGAGGAAGCCACTAAATAGCACTAATTTCAGCTATGCACATCGAACTAGGCTCTACTGGAAATGAATATTTGAAAATAAGAATTTTTTTAACGAGTTTAGAAAAACATTTTTTCTTTTTCGCATTATAGAATAATCTATATAATAATATATGTTTGAAATCTTCAAAGAAAGAGTTATTCGGGATATTCTTAAATTTATAAAAAAACAAATCATTGTTTTGCTCTTCATTCTCACAATTGCTTATGGCCCCGACTGAACCTTATGGCTTTTGCTAACACTTCACTCGCATGTGGCCCTGTTTTTTTCTATTTGTTTACAAGGGACTTACCGCAGCTTTCTCCCTTGTTTTAATAATGTTGATATTCTTTCTTATAATATCTTTTTTTTCTTGTCCTTTAATTTCCTCTTACTCTCTTAGCCAATAATTTACTGAAGGCATAGCTTCTTTATACTAATCTTGTTTATAAAAATTGTTTAGTTAATGAATTAATAATAATATAAGTAATTAATATAAGTAATTAATATTAACTAATATTACATGAACACATTAAAATAATATTTTCTAAATAAATTACGATTTATTATGAATTTCAACTCTTAAATATACATTAATATTAATTTTAATTTATGATACTATATAGATATTATATATTATTAATTTCAATTTAATTAAATAAATAGAAAGAGAGAAAAAGCTTGATCATGAACAAACTAGAAACCTGGATTGCTAATATTTCAACAATGTTAAACCACCAATTGTGGGTGTTTCGTTAATAGGAAAACCATGGCCCTCCTCTCATTGGAATTAATCGACAACAAAGCCCGTTAATTTCAAAAGGAAATGATAAATATAGACTGTAAGTTTTAAGAACTTGGAAGTAAGACGGGGCAAGGATAACGTAGACGCTACGTAACAATAATCCCTACAACAATTTGTATTATTCGAATCCGCCAACGTTGATAATATGGCAACAACACTTATTACCATACAATGAATCCACCGTTAAAATACAAATAATATTTTTTAACTTTTCAAAAATACCCGTTGTCACCCATTGTCACCCAATACCAGGGTCACTCTTTTTGACCTATTGAAATCTTGAAGTGATGAGAAGCGACCGAAAATACCTAACATGCGATTGTTATTGGATTAATATCTGCGACTGTAATTTGAAACCTTTAGGGCAGCCCACCATTTGAGAATTCGAGCCTTCCTGTGTCGAGTATTCGCATAACGAAACAAAATATACATTGAATATGACTTTGCTACTGGGTGCTTTAATCCTGATCATGTTGAGTAATCATCCTGATCTCTATGTACTCTGTGGCTTCAAATCGCTGGCATTCTGGGTCCTAAAAGTTGTCCATTAATACAGTGAATATATTTAGATACCACAGGTTTGCTACGACTTCCTCGAGTCTTTTGTGTAGAGCGACAAGAGAGCACAGCGCAAGAATCTTTGACAAAGCCAACTTGATCGCTTTCATCGCACCGAACTGAAGATTAATTGTAGGGATTAAAGCAGAAATTAAATAAAGTAGTCAACAGAAGTTTTCAGAAACAAATATTCAATAGAATAAATAAACACTGAATTGTGCCTGAGCAACAAATCGACTCATTCATTCGTCTCTTATATTATTACCTTCGGAAGCCAGGGACTTATGCATGCGCTGCATCTTATCTTAGATGCATGCATAGATTCATGCATGTTGTATAACTAAAAGCTACATTCGAGAACCTTATTTAATCATTCAAGCAAAACTGATTCACGATATTATATAACTGATTCGTAATCTTATTGAAGTTTATTATGTTCAGGGTCAATATTATGGCTTCAATCTCCTCTTTACGCTCATCTTAATAAAACTCAACACTCGTCTTAAACATAATAGATATGCGAGTTTGGTCGAGCCTCTGATGCTGCCTCTATAAACATGTGCGGAAGATAATCACTTGGTCTGAAAATCCGAATTAAACTAGACCATCTATTACCAGTTCAGTTTTATGATAAGATGTACGTGATTGTTAGCCAACTAACCAATACTTTATTAAGCTAAACAATTATCACCACTTTTACACTACGGTTTGAAAATTGATAATTTCTCAAATCTTTTATAAATAATAGTGCTAATATAATACTAAAATATCCTTTTTCTTGTAGTGTGAGCATATCTCATACTATCCTAAACTAAACTAAACTATGAATCTATTATGAGCGGGCTCATCGATGTACCCTCCTCTGAATTGGTGATTAAATCAACAATCCAATTTTAGCATTGGAGATTACATAAAGAGTGGGATCCTCTACACTTCTATTCAAGGAACTATTAGGAGGTTATCATCTATTTTTGGCATGCTATTTTATGATAGAGTTGTTTCACCACAATAAATTTAGCTCCCTCGCTTTGTTATGATATCAGGTTTAACTTCACTTTCTTCTTTTCTATCATCGTGATCAAAATACGACTTTGTTACTAAATTTGATAGGAAAAAATCGGCTCTTTGAATTTGCTGAATAATAAGTGATAGTTGAACACATTTCCAAAAAAAACACCGTTTGTCAAAAAAAAAATTGAAAACAATGACCTCTTAATTGGCTCATTAACATTGTTAGCCTTCCAAAATGGTATAGTTCCTTAAAAGTGGATATCACTCATCTTTTATTATAAAAATAGTATTGGATTTCGTGTGAGTTTTCATCATTATCCAACCACTTCATTAATGGAGAAAGAATATTCACATTAAATCTTGTTCTAAGAAATGTCCACATATCAAAAAATAAATAAAGTCAACAAAATCACATATCATATCATTTACAATAAGTAAGGTTATGTTATTGGATATCTTCCATTTAGAGAGAGCAATCATTCATATCCCATTCTTTCTACAAGGAATTGATATCACACCATTTATAGCTTGCAATGGAGCAATAGAAGAGAAAAATAATGAACCCTTGAGTAGTGTTATCAAAGTTTATGGTGTATTTTCATGCCTTCTTTAGCTTATAGCAATTGATATAGTGCTTAAGAATCATATCCCTTAAGAAAATGTTTTTTAGAACACGATGGTGATCAAACACAAACACCACACAAATACTTCATCCAATAAACCATTTATAAATGTTTATTTGACACTTAAGTGGGAAAATTCTCTCTAAAGTTGCTATGTACCTTCGATGTAAAAATGCAATTACTCAAATGATATTGATGAATAAGATGGGAAATGGCCTTCACTTAGCTATATAAAAATACTCTAACGGTGGGGAAACATGCTAAAAATGATTATTTTATGGCATGAATCTAGTTTTTTCACTTGCCTATTAAGGTAAGGAAACCTCTTAATAAGCTAATCTCCCAATACAATAATTTTCTAGAGATGCTCCATAAGAAGAACTATGTTCTTATTTATGTCTAGAAAGAGAAATCTAATCATAACCACCACCTAACTACCTCTTAAGAAATCTTTAATGATGAAACACTATATTTATTTCATGCTAACTAATTAGTGGGACTTATATAATATAACAAAACTAATGGAAATTGTCCACTTTACAATGAACGGACATCATAATTATCTATTATCATTCTAGTGGGGCCTTTGGTCCCCTTATTACACAACTAAGAATGATCCAAACAGTGGACACTCTCCTTAAAAAAGTGTTTCCCTCAACTCTTTTAGTGAGAATGTGCACCAATAAACCAAGGTCCCTACATAGGCTACCCTTGGTTACAATGTTGATGTAGAGAAGGGGACGAGGGTCCCATATTTGTGCTAGATGAATTAATCCAAAATGATCCACCATAAACCCAAGTCCAATAGGCTTATGTTGTCTCCAAATTGATGTCTTGTGAGTGTGATGAATGGCTAAATACAATGCTTCTAATTCCCATCATAGCCATTTTCTTAGGCTCCCACTATAACCTGCCTTACCTTAAGAGTTATTCAAGAAATGTATGCGAACATTTCCTTTGGATAAGACCATGTAGTTAGCTATGGACCAGTATCTAATCTAGAAATGGTCTCTATATTAATTAAGGGCCACTAGTTAGTTTGCATTCATTAATTACTTGACCAAATCAAGTAGTTAGGGTTTTGGAATATTTAAAGCATGTTTAAGAAGTTAGAATTCTATGGATTGGTTTGTGAAGACTTGTTGAAATTCGAGCTCTACTCAAGTGAAAGGTCACCCAACAATAAGAGGAGAGTGAAAATTGTTTGATAAATTGATTATCATGATAAAAGGGTTATTTCTGCAACATCTCTCTTATCTATTATTTTGTGTTTCGTATTTATGGAATATTATTTATATTTTCTTCCATCATAAATTACGTGTTTTTCTAATTTTAAGGGCTAAGGACCTCCACAAGTCATGCGGTTGGTGAACCGTGACCTCAAAGAATACAAGTGATACTAAGTAACATTTGTTGGACACCCTTGTAACTTCTATTGGTACACATTTAGGTAGTCATTCAAAAAAGAGAAGTGGAGTCCATGGAGTTCCACATGAGAACTCAAAATATCTAACCATGCAAGTCACTCAAAAAAGAGAAGTGGAGTCTCGTAGTCTTCCCCAAGAAGTTGACCTCACCTTGCAAGCTCGTGGGGAGTAGCCCCAAATATTTATCCATGCCTTATTAGGTTTTTCGACACCATGTATAGTGAATTTGTAATGCCCCTACCATTCCTTATGAATTGTTGGCCTCAATGTAAATATTGTGTTTGTGCAATGTGTGTTGATCCTAGTGTGGAGCTCAAGGCCAAGGCCCCACTAGTGGATGCTTAAGGTTTGCTTTCATAGGCAAGTATTTGACAGTTAAACTATTCATGTGCTATTAAGCCATGAAATTTTGTAATTGATGTAAATGTTTAATATTGTAATGAAATACCCAAAATGGGCTAAGTGAGGAAGCTAATGAGAAGGGGGCGAAGGTATCCACTAGGGAGAGGTGAGGGGGTTGTGGGATGGTGACCCATGCTGCCACTTGGGCAGGAGTAACTGATTTCATTCCCTGTATGGGTACAGATTCAGTTAGGGAACGTGGAGAAGGAAAGCCGACGAAGGATATTCGCAGCAGATAAAAATGACGTTGAGATTGGGAAAATGGGTTGTTGTTCATTCAGGGGAATTCGGAGAGGGGAGCGAGCCATGAAATATAGGAAGATGACGAGACCTCCTAGGTGAGCCGAAATAGGGAAACTGAATGCCAGGGAATCCCATGTGTATGCTTTATATTTGAGTAGATCCCGAAAGGCAAGTTCAAAGGCGTACTACAGGGCGTGAAAAGCTTGAGGAAGCTGTGTGAAGCTCAGAATCCGTGATCTGAGAGTCAAGTTGCGGGATAGAGCTTAGTCCGCAACCATGGAATGAACCAACATGTTTCGCAGACGTAGAAGATAGGGTTTAAGGTTGGAAGGCTTGATAAACCTAGTGAAGACTATGATCTCATATAGCTAGTAGTTGGACCTTCTTATTCCTACCATGAATAGAACTAGAAGGGAAGGGGCCTTGAGGGACTGTGTAGTAGAGAAGAGGGACTTTTTTGTGTTGGGTGAGGTGGATAATTTGGGTGCCTTATCTGCTCAGTGAATGAGATGTATGTAGATCTATGGTTTATCTCACTGGCTTAGAAATATCCTCCATGTTACCCTGTATGCTTGATAAACCGAACTGCAGGTTGCATTAGCATGTGTATGCCTGATAAACCCAATTGTAGGGCGGCTTAGCATGAGTGTGTTCCGGAATTGCTTGACAAACCCAACTATAGGCTAGGTTAGAAACGAAATGAACCTTGACTGTTAGAGAGCCTACCTAACCCTCCTTAGTGGATACATAGCCCATCTCAGGGGTGGTCTCTCAGCTGAAAGAGTATAGGCTGCATAGAGACCTAAGGTTTGGTGGAACGTTGTTCTCACTTAGAAGTTGTTGGGGCAACTTCAAGATACAAAGATAAGTGTTCTTTGGAATAAAAAATGTTATCTCATGTGTTATTATTATGTTGTTTTACTTAAGTTGTTCAATGAATGTTATATGAATGTGAACAATAGGTAGACCATTTGTAAGCCCGAGTGGAAGGTTGAGTGCTGGTCGAAATGCTTCTTATAGTTGCATGAGTTTAATGCATTGCTAATTTTACATGTGTTAGATGTATGGTTAGCCTTAGTTCATTTATTATATGTATTTTTATATGATATGCTTACCCTTGTAAATGGACTGCTTAACCTCACTTAATCACGAGAATGGTTAGATGGCATGTCGTATTATAAACCCTCTATGTCAGCCAAACGAAAGATGGGGTTATGGCAGGAGACAAGTAGAGTCCTTTTGAAGGATGGAAGGCACCTTAGAGGTTTATAGACAAAACTTCAGAGAGGGAAATGAGGAGGTTAGATACCTCAAATGGGAAGGGGGTTGTACCATTGGATAAGTCTCTCCAAGAGATTTCCAATGGTACCAACCTTGCCTCATTTGGACCTAGGATGAGGAAGTTATGCCTCTCAGAAGTTTGCATTGGTGAGTTCCAGGAGCAGAGAAGTTAGACTTCCACAATTCCGCCTCCACAATGTGGATTGCGGATTGTGAAAGGGGAAATTTTTCGGAAGGTTGAAGTTGGACTTCCGCAATTTTGACTTCCGAAATGTGGATTGCGGATTGCGGAAGGGGAATTTGTTCCTAAAAGTTGTAGTTGAATTTCCATAATTCCGACTCCTGCAATGCGGATTGCGGGTCATGCAATTGTGGATCGCTGATTGCAGAAAGACACAATTGCAGATTGCAGATTGCAGACAGACACAATGCGGATTGTGAATTGCAGAAATATTAAATTATGGATTGTGGAAAGACGCAATGCAGATTGCAGATTGCAGAAAGACGGAATTGCAGATTACGGAAGGATGCCATGTGGACTGCGGACCTGAGAATAATTGCAGAAGGGTGCATGATGGAAGCATTGGAAGAAAAAAAGAGAGTATCAGGGACTCTCATCACCTCTGAATGACACAGAGGTGACCTGGGGACGTGACAGAGTGGTATCAGAGCTTTAGTTACAACATTGGGGATGTTAGGGCCGAACCGTGGAAGAAATCGCACGCAAGGTAATGCCCATGGAGCTGTTTTAACCTAACATAAATCTTGTTTATTAATTTTTTAATGAGTAATTTCTAGATTGTATGGATGTTTCAAGTCGTATGCTGTCTAATAATCATTGGTATCATGCACAGTGATTGCACCAGGTATAGTTGGATCGTACAGCAAGGACATGTGTAAGAAAGCAAGAATGGTGATTGTTAATGATGCACTAGATCCCTATGAACCCGAAGAAGACGTGCTGGGGAAAAACGTGCAGGAAGAGCATGCGAAAACAAATGGAAGAAGGTGGCAGGTAACTCCCCAAGACTTGGTTGAGACCATGATAAGCTTTAATGAGAGGCTGATAAAGGCGCAAAAAGAGCAGTACCAACTTAATGCGGCCATTATGTTGAGCCTCACTGACATGCATCATAAAGTAAACATGGGATCCAATCTAAGTAATATGGGCCAAGAAGAAAGGAATGCAGTTAGTCACTCTAGAGCTTGTTCTAGGAAAAGGACTCCAAGCCATAGAAGGGGTTCTGAGGGAAGAAGGTACAGAACATCCTCTTCGGGATCTCCTTCCAGCAGATTAGAACACTGCAAGGACTCTCAAAGAAGTCTAAGACACCCTTACGATAGGACTGAGAGAGGAAGGAAGTCCGAAGGGATTCCATAAGAAGAATTTAGGAAAGCAAGAGCTCCTACCTTTGATGGAGAAATCAAGACAGGCCAAGAGGTAGAGGCATGGCTACTTGGAATGAAAAAGTACTTCAAAATGCATGATTATTCAGAAAGTGAGAAAGCTAGGGTTTCCATTTACAATCTATGGCAGAGCATCCATTTGGTGGAAACATCTCATGAAAGTGAAGAGAACCAGTGAAAGAAGGATCAGTTGGGAACGACTTAAAAGATACTTCAAGGAGAAATACCTATCATATAGGTATTATGAAAACAAGAGAATGGAGTTCAATGAACTCATGTTGGGGAAAAATTCCATGGAAGAACATGTTCATAAATTCTTGGAATTGCTAAGGTATGTAGATTACATCAAGAATCAAAGGGTGAATATTCATTGTTTCCTTGGAAGCTTACCACATAACTACAGGGATAGGATTGAGTTTGTCCATCCACCAAGTTTGGATGAAGCCATTAGAATGTAGATGTTTTTTTATGTGCAGAATAAAGGGAGGACAGATAGTCAACGAGCATGGAAAGGAAATACCAAAGGAGTATTTGAACAAAGGAGAAGTGGCTTCAAGCCACCTTTCAAGAAGCAATCCATAAAATTTCCATAGGGAAAGCTAGCAGGAAGTGGGTTCAAACTAGCAGTAACAACAAAGAAAACATCAAAAGGACTACTTCAGTGTTGGTGATGTGGAGACAACCACATGCTTAGAGATTTCCCAAATCGAAGAGGGAATCCTCGAAGCTTGCTCAACTTGGGAGAAGCAACCACGGTGGAATATATGGCCAGAGCCACACCTTGAATCTATGCAGCACTGGATGATCACCAGGAGGACCACCAATCAATAGTGGTAGAAGTTGAAGGTAAGATTGCTAAGAAATATCTTTCTGTTTTAATTGATCAGGATCCACTCATAGTTATGTGTCCCCTAAAGTAGTTGAAATTTGTTCACTTGGTAAAGTGAAACATAGTAAGTCTTTGTTAGTTCAAGTAGCCACTGGGACCGAGAGAAAGGTGAGTGAAGTAGTGGTGGAATGTTCCATAGAGCTTAATGGACTTCCCACCAAGGTAAACTTGAATGTACTACCCTTAGGATGTTATGATGCCTTGATAGGCATGGATTGGTTGGAGAAGCATAGAGCCAAGCTCGACTACTACAAGAAGGTACTTGAGTGTGCTGACAATGAAGGAAGACCACGATTGGTTAAAGGAATTCTTAAACAAGTTTCAGTAAGGCATATTTCAGCCTTAGAACGTAGAAAGTTCTATAAAAAGGGTTTTCAATTATACGCTTTACATATATCAGATTCAACAGAAGATAAAGGGACAAAGTTGGAAGACTTTCAATTGTTGCAGGAGTTCTAGAATGTATTTCCATATGAAGTGTCAGGATTACCACCCAAGAGAGACATTGATTTTTCCATTAACCTTGTTCGAGGAGAAACACCAAGCTCCAAAGCCCCTTATAGAATGAGCACACCTGAGCTGATAGAATTAAATATGCATCTACAAGAATTAATGGACAACAAATACATCAAACTGAGTGTATCCCCTTGGGGTGCACCTATGTTTTTTGTTAAGAAGAAGGATGCGAATTTAAGGCTATGTATAGATTATCGACATCTAAACAAGGTAACAATCAAGAACAAGTATCCATTTCCGAGAATTGATGACTTGTTCGATCAGATGAAGGAATCTAAAGTATTTTCCAAGATTGACTTGAGGTCTGGCTACCATCAAGTGAGGATAAAGGATGAAGACATTCACAAAACAACATTCCGAACTAGATATGGGCACTATTTGTTCACTGTGGTGCCATTTGATCTCACCAATGCACCTACTTCTTTCATGTGTCTTATGAACAGCGTCTTCAACAAATACTTGGATAAGTTTGTGATTGTAATCCTGGATGACATTATGGTGTATTGAAAGAATGAAGAAGAGCATACTGAACATTTGCACATTATTAATATCTATGATTTAAATCCTTCTAAGAATTGGCAACTTCCATCCATCCTTCCCTCTGATGTTTATAATTACCATGGTGGAAATATAAATCACATACTCAAATAAAATTTAGTTATGTTGATGTTTCTTTTACAAATCGAGAAGAGCTTGTACATATAAATTTGTTAGACAAGTCTCAAATTGACTTGGCTAAATCTAAATGATATCAATATGCCCGTCTTGGTGCAATTAAACTTGGTCTGGGCTCTTTAGTCCATTCTTATCTTCATGATTCTTCTTTGTGTGTTTCCATAGACACCCGCCATCTGGATTTATCTAACGCCATTATTGGAGGTTTCACTACACCTCTACAGAATGGTTCGTGTTTTGGCAATATATTTCCTAAGTATTATGTTAGCTTAGAGGATCCTTATATATATGATTTGCTTAAACCTTATATTTTATCCTGAGGATTTCATATGGATTATGGATTCTAGATTATTTTAAGCATTCCATGCCTTTTAATTTTGATTGGACTGGTATTAATTATCCCAGACAATGGGATGTCAAATATAAAGAACTGAGAGAACATAATCCTCTCCAAAAATTTGAGTCTTTTGTAAATACCCCAATAACGTTTGATAGAGCTTCTCATTCCTTTAGAATCCTTGAAGGAAAACCCACTCCTCCTCTGTTGAAGTCCACCTCTGTAAATTCCTCCACTTTTGCTTCAAATTTCAGTCCATCTTGGCACGAGACTTCCTCTTCGACTCAACCCTCTTTCTCTAGAGTTCATAATAATGAACATAAAGGACAACATTATGACTGTCCTGCCTATAAAAAATTGCAACATCATAAGACCAGAGAAATCCCAACCCTTGGTATGTTTTCATCATTACCCCGAAGTGGCCATGGCATGGAAATCACTTCTACAAAAGGTGATAAATATTTTATTCCTGGTAGAAATCTTCCAGAAGTCCCTTTTAGACAGTTTTTTATTGATGGCCAAGTGAAAAAAGAATTATTGCCATACAAATCTTCTGCTCCATCTGAAACTGTCTCAAATGAAATAAAACTTGCAAACTACGAAAATTTACAACAACATCTCACAACACAAAATATGGATGATATGGCCATGGATATCCAGTTGAAACAAACTATGAAGGCAGAGCATGAAAATATTTCTTCGCTCCAAACCAAGATTGACCTTCTGGATCATTTGTTGCATGATACATAAGAGATAAATTATGATATAAACACAACCTATGATAAAAAAACAAAAAGGATGGATGTCTTGGGAAAATTATTATCCATAACCCAAGAATTGAAGAAGAAAACTAGCTCAGTTAACCTGACAACAAAAGATATTGCACTAAAGGACACCACGGACAACACTCTAAGATTTATTCTTTTGGTATTATGAGTGTCCAAAGTGAGGACGACATACCAAAATTAAATTTTTGTGTTGAAGATGAAATTGAATAAGAGTTTGAATAGATCCATAGCTTAGTCAACCAATTCCATAAAATTCCTCCTGCATTATAAAACAAGTATATGGCTATGCTTGCTTTCGGGTCAGTGCAAGCTAATGAGGGTCACTTTTGGCGCGTTAGATGCAATAGAAAACTGAAAAAGCAGGGATCCCTCAACTTACTTGGATTTTTTGAGCTACTTACGCAAAATATCTTGCATTGAGTAAAAAAGATGAAATGTAGGAAATTAAATCACGTTTCCGAATATATAACTTTTATGTATTGAAAATTTGCATAGCTATGTCAAGTTTCATTTTTCTTAACAGACACTTTTTATTTTTCAGGAAAATGATAAGG